>JAQBSW010000876.1:0-162992 GCA_029291075.1 Eudiplozoon nipponicum | reverse complement strand
ACCACTATATATTCGGTAGAAGAATGTGGAATAATAGGACGGTACAATCTCCTAGACGAATGTGTAAACCTGTAATAGTGAAGCTAACATAATCTGAAGTCAACGACAATACGACTTCAATGCTAACTCACACTATATAATATATATACCGAGTCTGTAAAGGATACTAACACTATGGCCATTGTGTTAGTAACTGATACCTTTTTTGAAATCGATGAGTACCGGATACTAACACTATGGTTTCCGAGTCGGTACATGATACCAACCTGATGGATATAAATTTATGCTAAAGTTCACCCAAATTGAGAATTACAACAATTTCCGAACACCTGTTACTCCAGTTAAACCATACACTCTGGCCTTCATCGATATCAGTTATCACATTTCGCGGTAAGCATGACATCATTCAATTCAATATATTACAGTTAAATACTGTTTGTTGCGAAGAACTAATATATATGCAAGTATGTATTAGGTTTTGCGAACCTAGTAACAAATTAGTTCAGTTGTGACCAGAAGGATAAACCAAAGGCAGCATGAACGGAAAGTATAATCTCATGCACATTCGTTTCGTGCTTACTGGCGACTCATCAGTAGGAGCCGGTATTACGCCCTGTAACCACTATATATTCGGTAGAAGAATGTGGAATAATAGGACGGTACAAAAAAGGTATCAGTTACTAACACAATGGCCATAGTGTTAGTATCCTTTACAGACTCGGTATATATATTATATAGTGTGAGTTAGCATTGAAGTCGTATTGTCGTTGACTTCAGATTATGTTAGCTTCACTATTACAGGTTTACGCATTCGTCTAGGAGATTGTACCGTCCTATTATTCCACATTCTTCTACCGAATATATAGTGGTTAAAGGGCGTAATACCGGCTCCTACTGAAGAGTCGCCAGTAAGCACGAAACGAATGTGCATGAGACTATACTTTCCGTTCATGCTGCCTTTTGTTTATCCTTCTGGTCACAACTGAACTAAGAAGAAAGTTTATCCGATACAAGAAACGTTTCTTTCTCATATTCTTCTCAAGTATCTACCAATGAACATCTCTTTATATATCAATTGAAAGGCAAAACAAGATAGAAAAATGTAAACATGGAGAGAGTGTGAAATAAGGAGAACAACCAATCAATAGCGTGCGTCACCTCCAGTTCAAGCTCAATGCCTGAACATGCTTCTCCGGCTTGCATATGTCCTGCTGCATTTTGTTTATCCATAAGGCTTCCTATGTGGCTAGCTCCTGTTTGTTATTGCATTTAGTAATTATTTTAAATGCAAGTGTGTTACCCTAAATAACACTCGTAATTTAACTGCATTAAATGTGCGTGTCAATGCCGCTTCAACTTTCTTTTGTGTTATTCGGGAAACTGAATCCCTCTTAAATGGAATGTTCAGGTAGACTGTTTGCTTTTCTGGTCCTTAATACGTCTGCTTCTGTTTAATTCCCTTTTAATAATTGATTCAATTAATTGTCTAGGATAGCCATTAGACATTAAATCGTTAATTGCTTTATTATATTCGTTTTCTTTAGAATCTTGACTAACCAACCTGTCAATTCTTGAAAAGCAACCACGAACTGTTGATAATTTATATTGAAATGGCACAAAACTGCTGTAATGCAAATACTGTGCAGACCAGGTTGGTTTATGGTAAATTGTTCTGTTTAATTTACCATTAGTTTCTTTCTTTAATAGTACATCTAAGAAAGGCAGACGATCATCTTTCTCGTGCTCTGACGTGAAACCGATATTCTTATGTGCTTTGTTGAAACTTTGAAGCAGTGTTCGTGATTGCGACCTGTTCTTAAGGACAAGAAATATATCATCCACGTACCGTATATATTGAGCACATTTACTTATGTCACTCCTTAATGATGTGTTTTCTAGATGCCCTAGAAAAATCTCAGCCAACACTGGAGATAAGGGGCTCCCCATTGCCACACCATCAGTCTGTTTATAGATGCTTCCATTAAAACGAAACCGTACGTCTTTCGTGCATAATAAGATAAGCTTGCGTAGAGTGTGACCTGGCACCGGCGATGGTAATATGTCGTGTTCTACCGCTTTGACTATAATGTCAATGGTTTCATCAATTGGAACATTTGTAAACAAAGACGTAACATCAAAAGATACCATAATCTTGTTTTTAACATTTATATCTTGAATTTTGTATACAAACTCAAACGAATCGGCAACCGAATAATTACCTAGTAGTTTACGTAATGGTTCAAGTATACGAACTAACCATTTAGCTAGTGCATGAAACGGAGAATTTATCATTGATAAAATTGGCCTCATAGGACAACCTTTTTGTGTGTTTTTTGGTAATCTGTACATTGTTGGTGTAGATGATCCAACTGGCTTGAGCTTCTGTGCAGTGGCCTCATCAATTAAACCGGCATCTGTCAAGATCTTAATTTCATTTATTACTTTACGCTCCATTGTGTCTATTGCATCTGATTTATCATCTAGACGCGTGAATTTTCTATTGTCATTCAACTCGATTTTCCATATTTTTTAGGTATTAAGATTCGCCTATTATAACAACGCTCTTGCCCTTATCAGCACGCGGTATTTTGATGTCTGCATTTCTGCTGATACCTCTAAGCGCATTTAGATGTTGCTTTGTCAATGCATGCTTTCTGCGAATTTAGATAATTTCAAAAGTGAAGCCTGATTAACTAATGTAGCCTTGAACCGATTTTTATAATCAATACTGGTAGGTTCCAAGTCAGCTGTTTGCTCAAATAGCAATTCAAATGCTGCCTAAAAATCAACATCGCATTTAATAGAAGAATGTATTCCATAATTTCGGCCAATCGATAGTACCTCCATTGTTAGCGGATCGATTGGCACTTTTGATAAGTTAAGCACATGTTTATCAAGATCGGTCGGTATTAAATCACATAATACTCCAGGCTTTATATCTTCAAAGTTTCAACTAAGTACATAAGAATATCGGTGTTACGTCAGAGCACGAGAAATATTATCGTCTGTCTTTCTTAGACGTACTATTCAAAATAGAAACTGATGATAAATTAAATAGAACAATTAACATAGCCCAACCTGTTCAGTACAGTATTTGTATTACATCAGTTTTGTGCCATTTCAATATAAACTATCAACAGTTCATGGCAGTTTTTCAAGAATTGGCAGGCTGGTTATTCCAGATTCCAAAGATAACAAATATAATAAATCAATAAATGATTTAATGTCTAATGACTATCGTAGACAATTAATTTAATCCACTCTAAGTGGGATGAAGTTTCCCGATTAGCACAAAAGAAAGTTGAAGCGGAATTAGCACGCACATTTAATTAGCTAAACTGCGAGTATCATTTAATGTAACACACTTGTCTTTACTAGCAATGAAGGAGAAACAGCCGTTAATGTCGCATAAAATATTCTTTACCAATATACATGCGCAATTTGTCGATCAATTGACGTAAGGCCGATCGACCAGACGATCAATTACTCCAATGAGGGAACATTCCAACTTAAACGCCTGTTTGAAATCAAATGGTGAATACACATCCGCATTTGCGCAACACATCGTTGAAACCACAGACGTATGCTCTCTAGACGTAGCATTTAAGATAATTACTAAATGCGAACACAGAAAGGAGTTAGCCACATACGACGCTTTATGGATAAGAACAGTGCAGCCGGATTTATGCAAGCCGAAGAAGCATCTTCAGGCATTGAGCTTGAACTGTAGGTGACGTATGCAATTGATTGGTTGTTTCCCTTATTTCACACTCACTCCATGTTTACATACTTCTAACTTGTTTTGCCTTTCAATTTACATATATAAATAGATGTTCATTGGTAGATACTTGAGAAGATAATGTTGAAGAGACTTTTCTTGTATCTGATAAAATATTTTTTTGTACATGAGAAGGGTACAATGAATTTTAATAAACCTCGAATTTTAGAAGAAACTTGCTTATTCATATAAGACTTAGCGGACATATATATGTCCTGTGATGCCTTTTATCTATTGTACATTTTCTTATATTGTTATCTATTTGATGGAACATCTGTGGTTTAAATCTAAATAATGATATTCCTTAAATTATATATATATATTATATATATATATATATATATATATATATATATATATATATTCCATATTATAAATAGTTGGTTATAAATCTTATTTCAATCTTAATAGTAGCATCGTACAATATAGCGGTTTGGAGCAGTTGACAGAAGGACCAGGGGAATTTACCTTAAGAAAAGGTGTTGAAATAATGAGGAAGTTAGTTATCCTAAAATTGATAATCATTCTAGTAGTATTGGAGATACGAATCTGGCATCACAGTGGCTCCCCTATGGTAGGAACAAACATTCTCGAATATAATTCGTTTGTAATAATATTTGTTTCTATCATCTACGTTAGTTTAAATTGATCAATAAAATGTTACTTACTTACTCTACTTTTGTGAAGGCACTGTTCACCTACCAATGAGACGGTGAGCATTCACACTTTGATTTAATAATTAGTTTGTACTAAATCTCATTATATTTATCACGTATGACAGCATTTATTGTGAGGCTGCCAAAATGAAGACAAAATCGATGCGTACTTGGAAATGGGAATCAATCGAATCTTAGCAAAACCGATAGTGCAAAGCAACAACCCGCGAACGCAACTCTTGGAGAGTCAATATATGAAGCTCGTACTGCGCACCAATCATTCAAATCAAAGTCGCCCATAATAAACTCATGCCAATGTTAGTGATAGAATTTAAAGGCAGTCGAACCGAGCACTTAGAAAAATTCACTCAAATCATACGATTTACACTTAGAAATGGAGTTTTTAATAACAGTCACTGTCATTTTATTATATAGACGCACAGTAATAACGCAGCCAATCAGAGTGACTGTCTGGTCAAATAGGTGTAAAATAGTTCAGATGCCTTGCTGACCGATTGACAGACTGATTGATTATTGTCATGCAAAATTTATTGGAATTAATCACATTCTACTATTAATTATTTGCCTAAATTGTTTATGCTATTGTATATATTTTGTGTGCTTGTTGGTTGATCACACATAGAAATTAATTGATTATACTGTGTGAGCTACTGATTTCTTGTAGATCTCCTCTTTATCTTTACAACCAAATAAACAGGTGGTATAAATGTTAATTATAATTTATAGTTCGAATTTTGCCTCTGCTTATATAGTGTGTGTAAGTTTACTACGCGATTTCTCCATTATTTGATGTAGATCAAAATTGACAGCTGCGCAGTCATAAATTGAGAGCCGCCTAGACAATAATTGTTAATTTACTGTGTGAACTGATGGTTTATTGTCTTTATTACCTCATTTATTAATTTATTTTCGGAAGAATTTTACACGAGGCTATGTAAGCCACTCATATTTTGGTATTTATCAGTCTCTAAAACCTTGTGAAAATCCGTTAAATAATCTGTCTTCTTCTTCGCATTTCAGTTTTATCTACGCTCACCAATTAGCTACCGTGCTTTGATAATTATTACCTAAGGTGTAAACGCGTCAGTAGCTGTGATTGGCGGTAGTTTTACTCGTTTCTACACCTGGGACTGGTGTATTTACGAAGCTCACAAAGTTGATTTATATGTTTGCTATTTCCAATTGCTCAATGAATGATTATAAAGTTACTGTAAACTGCTAGAACGTTTATGTTCGTGGCTGCATCCAAATTACGCAGTCAAAAATTTCCAGTTAAGTAAAATTTATATCGGACTACTAGAGGTGAAATCAATATACCTTGTTTTGTTTTCCTTATAAATGAGTTTTATTGTTGTACTTTTGCTGCCGTGCTCTGACGTTGATAATATAATGTCAAACGCGTCATCACTTGTGGCTAAACGTAGCATACATTTGGTGTCAAATTGGTTATATACAATGGGACTTGTTTAATAATAATAATAATAATACATTTATTTGGCATCAAAGGCCAACTGGCCCAATCATTGAAATAGCAAATCAAGGGTAGGATATGTGGAGGTGAGTGGAATTGTGACTAGAAAAGTATTTAATACCAGGGGGAGGGGTTGGGGAGGGGAAAAGTTATCATTAACATCAAGATAGTTCAATCTTGTGAAAAATAAATATAAGCGAATAAATATCAAGCTGAAAAACTATTTTTTAAATAATATTTTTTACATACACATTACTTATATACATATATCAGAAAATTAATTCTCGTGACTGCATAGAAATTGCGCAGTAGACATTACTAGACAATTCCAATGTATGCAAGACTACGAGAGGTCAAAACCGCATATCAAATTTTGTTTTACATATCTATGCATTGCAGTTAGATTCACGTTTATCTGTTTGACGTCGAACTCTGATGATGTTCATGAAAGTTTGAAAGGCGTCAGTACGAGTAAATAACAGAAGTTTTGCAATGTTGTTCGACGAGTGGTTAAATACAATTGGATCGCTGTTCACTTGAACCTCGCAAAATTGATTTAGAGAATAGCTACCACTGCCCGTGTAATCAGTGGTTGTTATTTTTATTATCTATTTATTTGTGGTGAAAGCTGCAAACAGTTAATGTTCGTGACTGCATAGAAATTGTCCAGCCGACATTTCCAGTTACGTACAATGTATGCGAGATTTCTAGGGGTGAGAGCCGCATATCTCGTTTTGAATTCCATATATATGCCTTGTGGTTTGATCACCGATAGTCCGATTTCCGTCATACACTGATGATGATCATGGAAGGTCGAAACGTGTCTGTACCTGTGGATGACGGTAAATTTCTAGTGTTGGTCGACGACTGGTTAAACTGAATGGAATTAGTATTTACTTCAAGCTTGCAAACATGATTTAAAGACATTTTGGCTCCACTTGCGCAATTATTGATCGTTGTATTAAATATTAATTTTGTTATCCTAAATTGATTGTATGTTTGACTGACCATATATATATGTTTTAACATAATAGCATAATCGGATTATAATTAAACAAGTAAATAAAAAACGCATAGAGAGATAAATAAACAAATATGTTTTTACGTGTAATCTAAACCTTATATTTGATAGCTTGGTCTATAAATCAGTTCAACCGATTTCATTATTATTGGCCACTTATCTGTAGTTTCGAGAATTGCCATGATTTGAAGCTGAAAGCAATTGATTATATCTTGCAACTTATCTTGTACGCCACCAAGGCTTCATATTTCAAGTAATTTTCAATTATATTCCAACTTACTTTTTGCGCAGCCTCTCTTTCAGTTAGGTCCTCTTGTATATAAAATTGAATTAAATTATAATGGCGGGCTTTGATAGTGTACATTTTGTCCGATTAAACGGAAACAGAATGAACGGAAAGTATAATCTCGTGCACATTCGTTTCGTGCTTACTGGCGACTCATCAGTAGGAGCCGGTACTACGCCCTTTAACCACAATATATTTGGGTGAAGAATGTGAGATAATAGGACGGTCCAATCTCCTAGACGAATGTGTCTACCTGCAATAGTGAAGCTAACATCATATAAAGTCTACGACAATGCGACTTCAACGCTAACTCTCTCTATATAATATAAATACCGAGTCTGTAAATGATGCCAACAGTATGGCTATTGTGTTAGTAATCGTTACCAACATTGTAGTACCGAAAATGCACCTGGAACCACCACAATGGATTTCAATGTATGCTACATATCACCAAAATGTTGAGATTAACAACTATTTGTGACAACCTATTACTCCAGTGAATCCACAAACACTCTGGCCTTGATCGATATCAGAGATTATTATTTACATCTATGCACACTTTGGTTTGTCCTTCTGGTCATATTTGAACTAATTTGTTACTAGGTGTGCAACACCTAATACACAATTGCATATATATTAGTTCTCCGTCAAAAACATTATCTAAAAGATTAAATTTGGTGAGGATGGACCAACTGAAGAATGCAAACGATAACGACAGGCAAAATATATTAGAAAGTAAAAGCGGAATTTTTTTAAAATTTAGTGCTGCCTAATGCCGCCGCATATGTCGCTCGTGTGTTGCACAGTGGTTAGTCCATATTCCTAGCCCCGATCGCGGCAAATTTTGAAAATAACTTAAAAAGCTCCCAAAATACCGAATTAAATAGATTATACTGATAAAAGTTTGTATTTAGTAGGTCAGTTGTTGATATCAATATACAATTCTTAGTTTATACTGACATATGTAAGCAATTAATGGGTCAGGTGTTTATATCAAGACCGCAACCTTGATTATAATAATTGTTATCACCACCCGCGCAACCAATGTTCGTTTAATTATATAAATGTTCATTTCAATACCACTTCCCATGTAGTGTGGTGTCTGTTCAGTAATGACAGATTGTGGATGGTTAGTTGGAACTTTAGGTCTAAATGGATGCCATATAAGCTCCACCTAAAGGAAAATAGACTAACCAAGTTACATTAGTTAGTATATAACTGAAAATTGTGTGCAGTGTAGTGTGCGGCAGGATGGCTCAGTGGTTAGAGCACCAGATTCCGAAGCAGACGTGCCCAGGTTCGAGTCCTGTCCGCGGCAAATTCTGGCCAGTACATGATGAGTTCCCAATAAGGACGAAACCGGTCTACTGGATGAATTGCCTTTTCTACACTATACAATTCTTAGTTTATACTGACATATGTAAGTAATTAATGGGTCAGGTGTTTATATCAAGACCGCAACCTTGATTATAATAATTGTTATCACCACCCGCGCAACCAATGTTCGTTTAATTATATAAATGTTCATTTCAATACCACTTCCCCATGTAGTGTGGTGTCTGTTCAGTAATGACAGATTGGGCATGGTTAGTTGGAACTTTGGGTCTAAATGGATGCCATATGAGCTCCACCTAAAGGAAAAATAGACTAACCAAGTTACATTAGTTAGTATATAACTGAAAATTGTGTGCAGTGTAGTGTGCGGCAGGATGGCTCAGTGGTTAGAGCACAAGATTCCGAAGCAGACGTGCCCAGGTTCGAGTCCTGTCCGCGGCAAATTCTGGCCAGTACATGATGAGTTCCCAATAAGGACGAAACCGGTCTACTGGATGAATTGCCTTTTCTACACTATACAATTCTTAGTTTATACTGACATATGTAAGTAATTAATGGGTCAGGTGTTTATATCAAGAACGCAACCTTGATTAAAGTAATTGTTATCACCGCCCGCGCAACCAATATTCATTTTTATTATAAAATCGTATGCTTTGTGTTGACTATTCTTACAGTTTTACTGTTTATTGCTTGTTGGTTTGTGAGTTCGTTGTGTGTGTTTCTGTTTTCGTATCTGTGTGTGTGTGCGTAGATGCGATTAATATTGTATTACAGATGGATTGAGATTTGAACAAGTTGTCATTTTGTTTGATATTTTGTAAACAACGACAAGAAACATTTGATCAGATCTGTAACAAACTGAAGTAAAAACATCTGCAAAAACGGCATCACTACAGAAATCACAAAACAACGAGCGATCAATACTGCAATGTGCACACTGCACTGTTACCAAGGGGCCAAAATGAGACTCACGAACAAGGTGATACGAAAGACAGCATACGTGACAAAAATTCGTATACACAATAGCCAACAAGGTGAACACCAAGATGAAACGTAATTCATCATTACGAGAATAGCCAGATCTCAAACATCACTATGTAATAAATAATTATGACACCTGCATGCACACAACCAGGCGCACATGTATATATAAATACGCAATTATCTAATTAAACGAACATAGGTTGCGTGGGCAGTGGTAACAATTACTTTTAAATAAGGTTGCGATCTTCATATAAACACTTGACACATTAGTTCCATACATTTGTCAGTATAAACTTAGTATTGTATAGTATAGAAAAGGCAGTTCATCCAGTAGACCGGTTTCGTCTTTATTGGGAACTCATCACCAACTGGCCAGAATTTGCCGCGGACAGGCCACGAACTTGGGCACACCTGCTGCGGAATCTGGTGCTCTAACCACTGGGCCGCCCTGCCGCACACTGCACACAATTTTCAGTCTTATATTAACTAATGTAACTAGGTTAGACTTTATATAACAGTTAAATACTGTTTGTTGCGGAGAACTAATATATATATGCAAGTATGTATTAGGTTTCGCGAACCTAGTAACAAATTAGTTCAGTTGTGACCAGAAGGATAAACCAAATACAGCATGAACGGAAAGTATAATCTCGTGCACATTCGTTTCGTGCTTACTGGCGACTCATCAAAGGATAAAATGTTGATATCCTTTACAGACTCGGTATATATATATATATATATATATATATATATATATATGTATATATATATATATATGTATATATATATATATATATATATATATATATATAGAGAGAGAGAGTTAGTGTTGAAGTCGCATTGTCGTGACTCCACATGATGATAGCTTCATTTCTGCAGGTTCACACATTCGCCAAGGAGATGGTACCGTCCTGTTTGTCAATATTCCTCACCCAAATATATAGTGGGTAAAGGGCGCAATACCGGCTCCTACTTTCCGTTCATACTGTCTTTGGTTTGTCCTTCTAGATTAGACTTTTTCTAATAGGTGTAACTCATATGGCACCACTCTATCCCAAAAGTCTCAACTAACCATCCCCAATCTGTCATTATTGAACAGACATCACACTACATGTAGAAGTGGTGTTGAAATGAACATTTGCACAATTAAACGAACATTGGTTGCCTTGGCGGTGACAAAAAGTACGTTAGTCTAGTTTGTGATTTTGATTTTAACAACTGACCTATTATTTACCTTCGATGGTCACTTTAAACTAATAATTGTATAGTGTAGAAAAGGCAATTCAGCCAGTAGACCGGTTTCGTCCTTATTGGGAACTCATCACGTAGTGGCTAGAATTTGCCCGCAACCTGGGCACGTCTGCTTCGGAATCCGGTGCCCAAACCAATGAGCCCTCTACCACACAAATACGCATTCATAATTCAATCCGCAATAAACAGCAAAACGGAAAAATCGACCGCTTATCATCTGCTTAATCAAATGAAAATCCAGTGCGATCATCTAAACAGTCTACCTGAACATCCAATTTAAGGGGGATGCAGTTTCCCGAATGACATAAAAGAAAGTTGAAGCAGAATTAACACGCACATTTAATGCAGCTAAACTACGAGTTTTATTTAGGGAAATATACTTGCCTTTACCAGCAATCAATGAGAAACAGCCGTTAATGTTGACATCAAATATTATTTACCAATATACATACGCAAGTTGTCGATCAACTTACGTAGGCCGATCGACCAGACGGTTAATTACTCGAATAGGAGAACATTGCAACTTAAACGCCTGTTTTATATCAAATGGTGAATAAACGTCTGCAATTGTGCAAAACATCATCGAAACATCGCACTTATGTTCTCCAGACGTAGCATTCAAAATAATTACTAAATGCAATAACAAAAGGGAGCTAGCCACATAGGAAGCCTTATGGATAAACAAATTGCAACCGGATTTATGCAAGCAGAAAAAGCATGTTAAGGTGTTGGTATATATATATATATATATATATATATATATATATATATATATATATATATATATTGTTAAACTGGAAACACGAGTACATATTGGATTACACATTTTTACTTACCAACTTTTGCGTATAATTGTGGTGCAATTCTTAACTATTTTTCACTGGTTCCGCAGTGTTCAATATGTAAATAAAAATTTTAATATGATGTTCCAAAAAAAATAATTAATCAATATTGTAGGTATCCTTGAATCATATGAAGAATGACGAAAAATTGAAAACTTACACTTGCGAAAGCCGAACTCTGATGCTATTGCCGGAGCAGTAGCTTTGCAAAATTATTTCAAGTTGTTTCATCTACAAAATCAAGAATTTAACACAATTTAAAATGGCGGCAATTTTAATTCATCTAGTAGAAATGGTCTTTAATCACACGAGACAAGCTTTGACTTGCATTTGATTCTATTGTCGCTATAATACACATTCGTGGTTATACAACGGCACCGTCCAAATGTCTAGAATTAATTGCCCAAAAATAGTTAAATTTTTGTTGTGCTAGCTATGGATGTTGAATAGCCCGTAAGCAAAAACCACAGGCTAACATTTGGTGCTTACTTTTTATTTTTGTTAACATCAGCACGTCCTAAAATGCAGTTTTTTCTGAAACAACGTTAACGTCAAAAGCGATTTCAATTGGTACGAATAAGGCAAAATAAGGTCGTATCTTGCATCGAAAACCACCTGTGCTTTTGTCACACATGCAAAAGTTAGACGTCACTTACATTTATTGTCGATCAGCTTATGAATATTTGGTTCATAACTAGTACGAACGAGCATTGCAGATAGAGCTAACGTTTGAACCGCAATCAGGATTCACCGTATGTAATGACACAGTGAATAACTGCGTTGGCACGCGTATATTTTACGCAGATGGTGTCAAAATTATTTAAAAAGTGAAAATTTACGAAGCCCTATAGATGAACTATCACAGACATAAAAGAGTTCCCAGTAAGGACGAATTTCGTCTACTGGACGGATTTTCATTTTCTACTTTATAAAATAATTATGTTATACCGACATAAGTACGTGCCTAAAGGGACAGGTCTTCATATCAAGATCACAAACTTGATTAAAATTAATCGATATCACCGTCCGCGCAACCAATTTTGTTTAATTATATAAATATTAATTTCAATACCACTTCCCCATCTAATATGGGGTTTGTTCACTAATGACAGATTGGGGATGGTTAGTTGGAACTTTGGGTCTAAATGGATGCCATATGAGCTCAACCTAAACTAAATTGACTAACCCTTTTACATCAGTTATTATATGACTGAAAATTATATTAAGCGTGCGACAGGGTGGCTCAATGTTTAGAGCACCAGCTTCTGAAGTAGACGTTCCCATGTTCGAGCCCTGTCTGCGGAAAATTCTGGCCAGTACGTGATAAGTTTCTAATTGACAACGAAACCGGTCTACTGGATGAATTGCATTTTTCTACACTATACTGGCAAATGTTCGTTTGATCGTAGACATACTTATGAAATCAATAAATAATACAATATTTGTTAAACTTTGCAAGTTGGTTGTATACGATTAATTTGAAGAGCACCGATTTCTGTTTTTTATTAGCATTATGCCCATGAAGGTAAAGGTCACGTTATTCAGACACCGCTGACCAACCTGAGAGGATACAAAAATGAAAGGAGATGTGGGCAAGCTAACGCAATACTTAATATGCAATGGCATATATATTAGTTCCTCGCAACAATCAAAATATAAAAATGCATTCACGTAGATATTCCAACATTACTCTCTCTCTCTCTCGCACACACAAATATACAAACATATATTTATTGTTGATGTTCAATGAAACGATTTTAATGATATTTTTTATGTTACAAGCATAAGCTAAGAATTGCTATAGGTAGCACTGATAGTTCATCAAGTATACTTGAATATATATTAGTTCTTCGCAACAAACAGTATTTAACTGTTATATATTGAATTGAATGATGTCATGCTTACTGCGAAATGTGATAACTGATATCGATCAAGGCCAGAGTGTATGGATTTACTGGAGTAACAGGTGTTCAGAAATTGTTGTAATTCTCAATTTCGGTGAACTATAGCATAAATTGATATCCATCAGGTTGGTACCATGTATCGACTCGACAACCATAGTGTTAGTACCATGTACCTTTTCGGTACAATAATATTGGTATCGGTTACTAACACAATAGCCATAGTGTTAGTATCCTTTACAGACTCGGTATATATATTATATGGTGTGAGTTAGCGTTGAAGTCGCATTGTCGTAGACTTTATATGATGTTAGCTTCACTATTGCAGGTTTACACATTCGTCTAGGAGATTGTACCGTCCTATTTTCCCACATTTCTAGACCAAATATGTAGTGGTTAAAGGGCGTAATACCGGCTCCGACTGATGAGTCGCCAGTAAGCACGAAACGAATGTGCATGAGATTATACTTTCCGTTCATGCTGCCTTTGGTTTATCCTTCTGGTCACAACTGAACTAATTTGTTCCTAGGTTCGCAACACCTAATACATACTTGCATATATATTAGTTCTTCGCAACAAACAGCATTTAAAAGTATAGCACATGTTGGTTACCAAAAACGAATAACTAACACCTAATACATACTTGTATGTGCTATACTTCTCAAACAACGATGATCGAAACCCTGTAAGCGTCTCAAATCATCAACTCAAAGAGGCCAAGTTTCACTAGCGTATAGTAAAACTGCGCGTACAGATGCATTGTAAACAAGACCCTAACGCAAAATGAAATACTCATGTTTCTCCATAAATGACTAAAGTTCGAGAAAGCTACTCTAGATTTCACGATTATTATTCTCACCTTGTTGGACATATTGCCTAAGTTATTGATAGAGCTCACAAGATATGTAAATCAGTCAACTACGTCTGCAATCACAGCGTTGGAGTGAGTAGTGGGAGATCCTGTAAAAGTATCTTTCATTTAGAGGGTGCGAATTTCATACCGAAATACGAATGATCAACTTAAGATATCGTATGCATAGTCAAGATCGACTAGTTTACCGCCCAAGAGAACTTCAATACCTTCATTCTGAATGTGAGAAAGAGTGTTGGTCAAAATAGCATCGATTATAAAATTAAACAAAAGGTGATATAAATGTCTCTATTCAAGAACTTGCCTTAACGTAAAAAGTATTATACTTTCAGCCTTGTCCTGAGCGGAATTTGGCCTATTTTTCTATTGTATGTGATTCACGTGAAGCCCTAAAACAACGTAAGATAATTGAAGCAAACAACCTAGATACAACTGGAGTCAAGCTTATACAACGATGGTTATCGCACGAATTACGAATGGCTTTTGTGAATATAGGAATTATGGTCGACTCATTCCAATCAAGTGGTACGGTTTCCTCATTCCATATAGTATGAAAAAGTTTGGTCAACGCTCCTGAAATTATATCGCCACAAACCTTAAAAAATCCTGGAAGCAAATCATCGGGGCCTGTGGTTTTGCGGCGTTTAAGAGATAGGATTGCGTCACGTACTTCTAACTCTGATGGTTCTTCGAGACTAACATTCCACACTGTTGATGCATACCTGCTTTAGGTAATTGGAACTGACTAGGGTGCCCAAGAAAATATATCTTGGAAGTGTTCAGCCCACCTATCAAGACGACTTATTTTATCGGTTATTAAATGGTTGATACTATCATTTATAGCTTCACTAACTTTTAACTTTCTCGAACCTGTTGCGCGAATAAGTTTGAACAAATAGCGACTATTATCTGACGCAAAACTACTTCCATTTCTTCAGCCTTTCTGATACAAAAAGATTCGAGATCAACTTTTAGACTGCGCTTATGTTGGCGTCTTAAATTGCGACGAGTATTATTATGAGCCGAGCCAGGTGGAATTTGGCGTCTTGTTTCGAGTATCTCCATAGATTTTACAGAGAGCCAATGATTATTTCTACGGGGGCCTGCAATGCCACATACAGTAGTACCTGCATTGTGCATAGTGGAACTTATCTTAGACCAAAGTAAATTCAGATTTTCGCCATCAAGACCAGTTAGCTTAGACTTTAGAATATCTTCATATTTTGTCGGAAGGACGGTTGTTCGAGTTTGCCTACATCAATTTGGGATTTATTCTTATTTATTTTTCCGGAAAACTTTAGTGCAAATCTACAACGGATAAGTGCATGGTCCGAGTCGACATAAGTGTTCCAAAAAGAACGACAATCCTGGATGCAACCACGCCATCTATAACTAATTGCTACATGATCTAATTTGAGTCCACCGTTGTCCGGGATGGGGAGCAGTGCGCAATGTCTAACACTACGTCTGAAGTTTGTACTAATTAAATATAATCTATGTTCCGCGCAGCTATCCAAAAGCCGTTCACCATTATCGTTGCGCGTCGAGCTTAAAGTGTATCTTCCACCTAAATGAAATTCTGCGTTACTTAAGCGCCCAACTTGAGCAATCATGTCACCCATAACCAAGACTATATCTGAACTTCGTGCTGTACTTAGTAAGGAGCTTAGTTCGGAGTAAAAAGCGTCCTTGCTTTCGTCTGTGCTGCAATCGGTAGGAGCATATGCAGATACAACGAAGAGGCAACGTTGATAACGGTTTTTTGCATTGATTTTAGTAGATGTATTTAAACGTGCCGCACACAGTCGACTATTTAAAGGGATCCATTCAATTAAGCAAGCTTCAGCTCGTGCGCTAAGGACAATACCAACGCCCCATTTACCGGCTTGAGAGAACTCCGTGGAACCAGATGTTCGAAGCCAATAACGCGTAGATAGGGATGGTGCAATCAGTTCTGTAATGCACGTAGGATCCTGTATTCTGGTTTCAGATACGCAACACATGTCGATTTCTAATTTATCCAACGTACGTGCAAGAGCTTCTTGTTGTCCAAGTTGTTTTAATGTTCGCACATTAAATGCGCCTACGTTAAAACCTAACCTAGGTTTAATGAATGATCGTCTACTAGAACTATTTTCGATATTTGGCAATCCGATATTGGGCTCAGTGATATGATCTACACCAACCACATTCATAGTATCTAAAAGAGCGTTATTGTTAGATTGAGAAGAGGAAGAGGGAAGGAAAGGAGGCAGAATCGGAGATAAAGTTGCCTGCAGTAGCCCGATTTCGCTTATCCACCCTGCGCGGCTCAGCAGATAAGGCGGCACTCTATTTACTGCGTGACGGCCGATGCAGTATGTAATCATTGTAATTTGTAATAAATCAGACACACTCGTCATAAGTGATAAAATTAGAAATTCGAACGACCCATGCACGTGTTAAATTTTAATTCAAACCACTCAGGTTGTAATTAGGATAGACTTGGTAATAACAGTTCTTGTCATAACAGAAAATAGGCGCACATCACGCATGTGCATATGTATGTGTATATATTTCTGAAAAGATTCAGTTAAATATTGTTAATGCACATGCATGTACATCTAAATGAAATTGAAAGCAGTAGACATTAATTTACCTTTTGCCCGCGTCAGACTACTTATTTATTCTAAACATTCGGAATGTTGTATTATTAGAATGATCTCAATATGAATGGTTTGGTTGAAAGACACAGAAATAAGCGTTAAAATGAATTTTAATATCAAATGAGTAGACAGGGGTGACATTTAGAAAGATTATATTCGTAATAATGGATAAGCCATTACTTGAATAATAAGCCCCCTGATAAGTCAATCTTAATTCGATGTTCCTAATCTTTTACTGAAGGTAGCTTCAGTTTACAATTCGTGCAATCGTCTTTTCCAGTTATAAGCCAATGCGGTATACCAAATCGAACCTAACGATTTTTCAACAGCTGTTTCATTCATAATATTATCCCTAGATTTAATTTCAATATATTCTCTGATTAATCCCGTCACCCTACTATCCATTTGTAAATATTCCAGTTGATAGCGTTTCCAGTCTTCACTACATGACGATCAAGATCAGATTTAGCAATATGTCCGTACTTACACGCAGTTTTGTGTTCACCTCTTCTTACTTTGATTGGGCGCATGGTCTCACCAACATACTTGAGACTACAATCATTGCATGGGATCTCATACACTCCTGATGTTTCTAAGGGTTCAATTCTTTCTTTTTGGTTGGGGTGTATAGTGCCAAGTGTAAGGGGCTGTTTTAAAACGGTCCTTATATTGTATTTCAAAGCTAATGATTTCACTTTCCCACTTAATATAGAGTCTGGTAGTACCATGATCTTACGCTCTTCCTTCCATTTATCAGCATATATGTACTTCAAATTAGAATTAAATTTTCTTACAGCATCCATTATTGTTGCTTCTATTAAATGAAGAGGATAACCTTTGGCCCTGAATATATCGCGCAATCTACCTAATTCTAACTTGCAATGCTTTCTATTTATTAATCTAAGGCTTATTAATGTTGATGAATTTGATATACCAATTTTCATTCGACGCGGCTTATTCGACTTGAAATTACTAAGGATTCCGAAATAAGTATCTTTCTTATAAATATCTCTTTCCAATTTCTGACAAATAAGATCAGCGTTACTCTATTAGATTCAATGCTGTTGGCACGTCAGGCACCCCAAGAATGAAACTGGTCACCAAATAAAGTTTACAATTAATAACTCTAACGCCGATACGAATATAGACTAACTGGTCAATTTAATTATGTCTAGCCGTGGTAAATGAGGTAAAGGTCTCGGAAAGGTTGGTGCAAAGCGTCATTATAAACCAGCTAGTTGGGTTTTTAGTCTTACTTCAATTTCTTCTTGGTGGTTTGTTGAGTGTGCAATGAGTATGTGTGTGTAGGAGTGATACTTATTGTATTACAGAGTGACAATATGATATGTTTACCCTTGGTTTGATGGATTGAGCCAAATGGATGCCATATGAGCTCCACCTGAAGGACAAATAGACTAACCAAGTTACATTAGTTAGTATATAGCTGAAAATTGTGTGTAGTGTGCGGCAGGGTGGCTTAGTGATTAGAGCACAAGATTCCGATGCAGACATGCCCAAGTTCGAGCCGTGTCCGCAGCAAATTCTTGACAGTACGTGATGAGTTCCCACAGCATAGACAGGTTGAAACCGTTTTTCGAACCGCCTGATTCTGAGAGCGTTCAACCTTCTACACACGTCTCAGGCTCCGTCTGCCCACAATCTCAATAGCCTGCTTTGTATAACGCGTAATTGATATTTTTTTCTTTAACATTAACTTTTCGTTATTCTATGTATCAAAATTTTTTTAACCACACGTGGCATAACCAGCTGTTCTTAGCTAACAATTGTGTAACATTTTTTAAACAGTTCTTCGGTATTATGCCATCTCTGAGGCAATGTTCGTGTACATATTTTTATGCAGTTACCTTTGATTTTAATGTATATATTTTTACATTATAATGTATTTCTCACACATGACATCACACTGCCTATTTTGGTATGACCAGCTACTTGGAGCTAACGCTTTCGTGTAGCAACACTAAGTAGTGATCAGCTTCATATCATGGTACAGGCCACTTTCAATGCATATCTCAACTTCATCAATTGCACAAAGACCACTCTACAAATATCATGACCACAACGTCGAGCACACACTCTAGCTCCTTTGGTCGTATACAAACGCATTGACGACGATCCAGCCTGCCTAGGTTTTAACTTAAACCTGGCAACTTCAGAGGAGATTTACCTCGAAATCTTCACGCTGCGGCTCCCAAATCTTACACTGCTCTATTTTGCCTCACGTGGTATGACCGACCACTAGAGCTAACAATTTGTGTAGCAATTCCTAGTGGTTACCTGGCATCATATCATTGTTGAAGCAACCAACAAGCATACTTAAGCCCAGCATTTATGGTACATTGTTTTTTTTGCTTAACTTGGTTCGAACTCTGTCATGCATTTCTTATCTAGCCTCGCAGAGAGGAATTTTTTCCTTTTTTTCCTTTTTTTCAGAGAGGAAAGTGTTGTAACGACACAAATAAATTGCCGACATATTGCGTAAATTAAATTCAATTTGATTTACGTTGCACCAATGAGAAAAAAGCGAAACTTGCCGTTAACCAATAGTGTGCAAGTAGACGTATATTACTATGGCATGGCTATTTAAGCACGGCAAATTTACCATGCAATTCAGTTGTCGCGTTTGCCTTCTGCTTTGCGTTACGTGTGCGTGCTGTCGGCTGTCATCACCTACGCTGATTATTGGATTGTCTTCACCAACAATTGGCAACATCATTGACACCAATCTTGTTGCTGTACAACCAGCGAGAAGAGCCAATTAATGCAGAACTTCAACGAAGTTTCCACATCGAGATTACAACGCAACAACAGAAGGAACCACAGCCCAAGTCAACCTAAGGCTCTAGGACATCTTCACACTGAAGGATCTTTCTCGGCATTTGACGGAGAACGCAAGACTGGCGCTGTTAAGGGCCCACTATCAGTACAGTAACGTCGTACGGCATTTACTTGAAGCTAGGGCGTTTACAATACTGTTGTAGAGGCTCATAACCTATTCGTGTCTGAGAACCCCATAGATGCCAGATCGCTTGTAGTCCTAAAATTTACAGTAGAATCTGATAAGCTTATATTTTCATTCGCATCTGCTAAATTCAAACCTGCAATATCTTGCACTAACTTGCTAGTGTCCTCAAATTTAAGATCTGCATCCATATCTATGAAATTTAATTATTAAATCGACACTTAATGTTAGGCAAATCGGGATGTGAAACCTGTCTCGTACAAAACACTCAAACAAATTATCTGGAAGGAGATATACGTGAACAACAGAATTATTAAATTACCTGTTCCAGAACGTCCCTTCTATGCGTGCATCAATAAAAATACAAGACAGTATAAGCAGATATATATTGTATATGTTGATCAGTTTTTAATGAATAAATGTGATAATTGTAGTAGACCAAAGAAAGATACAACCAGTCTAGTACCGTGACGCTCGAAAACTGAAAATGGCGCACAATTCAAAGTCAAGTATTTAAACAAAGAAAGTTCTGGAAAATAAAAAAATTCTTTTTAAATAAAATTCGTTACAATCAGCCAAGGTGGTTTAAATTCATCAGTTAGTGTTACTTTAATTTTGGCGGAGGATTTATCTTCCTCCACATACACCACCTTCTCAAAAAAGACGGCTAGTAATAGACGTAATCATGATTCTTCGGCTGACGTTGCACTCTTCCAGAACGAGTTGTGCATAATGGCGCCCCTGAAGTCGTCATCGCGCCCGGTACAGTTGACACTGGTTCTTCCGTATCATCTGGTATAGCCAAATAGTTTTCATGCTGTGAATTAGTAGAATAAGATTTTGCTATATAAGACAACGCGTCTTCTGAGTTCTGCATTTCGTTATGTGCCTGTATGGTGGGATTGCACACATCAGATTCGCCCATAGAACGACGGTCATTCAACGCATCTGTTAATTCAGTCATACCGTCTATCCAGATAAACTGGAGAATGCAACGATCCAACGTAACACAATCCTCAATGCCATTTATCTCTATGATGACATTCTTGTCAGTCATCCATTTGACCTTGTATGGTCCTTTGTAAAATGGTGTCAGGCAATTCTTCCTATTTTCATTAGATACATACACATGTGAGGCTGATCTTAGATCAGAGGACACATAGCACTTGGTTTTTTCTTTTCTAGTCCTGGTCGAAGCCAAACGACACATCTTATCTCTAAGTGCTCCTTCGAACCAATATACATAACTAGAAACCCAATCAAGACTACTTGGAGTTTCTATTAGAAGATCTCCAGGCAAACTTAATGGCTCTCCATTAAACCAGTTCTGCTATTGAAGTACCTATTTGTGCCATATATCTGTTGCGCATGGCGAGTAGTACTATAGGAAGATCGTGTATCCAGCTAGTTCAACTAGTACACCTTAACGCAGCTTTCAGTGCACGATGCAGCCTTTCTACCATCCCATTCGCTCGTGGGTTGTACGCGCTAGTATGCAATACAGTTGTTCCCATGATGTTGAGGGATCTCTCGAAAAGCTCAGACATAAATTGACTACCGCGATCACTAGTGACCCTTTCCGAACACCATAACGCGATTTACAATTATGTAGAAACGCGAACAAGACTTCTTGCGCTGTCATGTCTTTTAAAATCGCCACTTCGAATTGACGACTAAATCTATCTACCATAGTCAGCAAATATTTGTTGCCATTTACCTCGGGCATCTCGATAATGTCTATATGTACGTGTCTGAACCATCCAATTGGTATCCCATTATTCTTTATCTCGGTTCTGGTATGTCTCCACACCTTACACGTTTGACACTTGGCACAGGCTCTTACCCATACCCGTATGTCTTTAGACATGTGCGGCCATACGTATCTGGTGTTAATCAATCGAATGGTGGCTTTAATGGATGGATGAGCCATATCATTTAACACTTGGATAATCTTGGCCGTAACCCAAACGGTACATATGGTCGTGGTTGACTTCTAGACGTTTCGTATAACAATCACTTGCCACTTATGAGCTTACGAGCATAACCTGGCCTTTTGCACAAAACTAACGTGAAGGGATCCGATCCTTGCGCTTCCTCGATATGACTAACTAAATCATGCATCGAATTATCTAGACTCTTCAATGGACCTTGAAATATCAGCTCGACATCAGCTTCATTCGTTCTGATAAGTGCATCGGCTACTACTTTCTCCTTACCAGCAATATGAGACACAGTGAAATCGAATTCTACTAACCGTGTTATTTGGGAATTTACTCTACGAGAGTAATTAAGCCTAGCTGTTTTACCAAGTATACTGATCAATGGCTTATGATCGGTCAATAACTTAAACTTATGTCCGTCTAAGTAATGCTCGTATTGTAGCACTGCGGCATACACTGCTAGAAGCACTTGACCAAACGTATCATAACGTTTCTTTCGATCATTAAGCTTACGGCTATAAAACCCAAATGGTCTTACTATGTCCTGATCTCTTTGCTGTAGCACTGCTCCTATTGCAACATCTGAGGCATCTGTGATTAGCTCGAAAGGTTTCTCCTAATCTACAGGTGCTAATGTGGTTGTCACTTAACATTTCCGTGGCCTTTTGGAATTTTTCTCGGTCTTCTGGACTCAAGTTTATAGGCCAAGACTTCTTGATAGTGCTCTTTTCTTGAGTGAGATGGTGTGTTAACGATCCTAGAATTCCGGCTAGACATGGAATGAATCGACGATAATAGCTGATCATATCCAAGAACCTTCTCAGTTGGCGTACGGTTTGGGGTTCCGTTACATCCTTAATAGCTTGGATCTTATCTTCCAAAGGTTTAATTCCGTCTTTGGAAAGTATATGACCAAGATATTTAACTGAAGAGCATCCGATATTAGTATTATTAGGTTTGACCACTAATCCATATTGTTCCTCCCTGGTCAAAACCGTTTCCAAATGCGTACGATGTTCATCTCGTGAGCGACTAAAAATAATAATGTCGTCTATGTACACTACTTTACTTTACTGCGGCTGACTCCTTTTGGAGGATAAGCCGGATCCATGACATTTCATGGAGTTTCTTGGGAATTTGGTACAAGTGGTGTCCCCTCACCACTCGGCTTTTTGATCGAGGACGCACCTCTAGCCTTTGCACATCCAAGCGCAGTCTGCAAGGCAGCAGTAAGTTGCATGGTTGCCGGTGGCTGTTGAGAGCTCATTCGCCATTCGGAAGTACGGGGTACTGTCCAGGAGTCCATGGAATCCTGTGGCTGTTGAACCCTTTTGTGGCGGGGAACACACGCCGAGTCATGGTGCCGTCGTCGGGCTCATGTGGTATTTTATAGGAGATCCGATTGCCGGTCGGAAATCCACCACGCCCTGGTGACACCACCGCCATAGCCACGTTAGCCCATGTACGATCGGCTATCGAGACATGGTTGACACCGTCGTACCACGTCGCAAATGGACAATTCTGAAGGCTTTATTCAGCCAAACGCTGGAATGTCTGACTGGCATTTTTCAAACCCAAAGGCATTCGAAGAAATTCGTGCGGTCTCCCTTCTGGAAATCTGACTGCGGTGAGTGGTATCGAACTTTCGTCCATTGGTATCTGATAGTACGCTTTCTGGAGATCTAAAGTTGAATAAACCTCATATCTCATTATATCTCGGAGTAAAGTAATCTGGTAAGGGAGAGAATAAGAATCACCCTTTGTCACTGAGTTTAATAGACGATAGTTTACACAAACCCTTCATTGACCCGGTTCAGGTTTGGGAACTACCACTATTGGGGAAGCAAAATTGGAATTTGACCTTCTACAAATCCCTCTTCGCGCAATTGGTGAAATTCTGACAAAGCAACTTGTTGCTTGTGTTGTGCCAATGGTTGAGCCTTCGGTGAACAAGGCAACGGAGCCACCAATTATATTTGGTGTTCTACTCCTGTCTTCAAACCTATCCTTTTGGCACAGAAAGCGTACCATCAGATACCAATGGAGGAAAGTTCGATATCACTCACCGCAGTCAGATTTCCAGCAGGGGGATCGCATGAATTTCTTCGAATGCCTTTTGTTTTGAAGAATGTCAGTCAGACATTCCAGCGTTTGGCTGAATAAAGCCTTCAGAATTGTCCATTTGCGAGGGTGTACATAGACGACATAATAATTTCTAGTCGCTCACGAAATGAACATCGTACGCATTTGGAAACGGTTTTGACCAGGCTGGAACAAAATGGATTAGTGGTCAAACCTAATAAGAGTAATATCGGATGCTCTTCAGTTAAATATCTTGACCATATACTTTCCAAAGACGGAATTAAACCTTGGGAAGATAAGGTCTAAGTTATTAAGGATGTAACGGAGTCCCGAACTGTGCACCAGCAGCGGAGGTTCTTTGGTATGATCAACTATTATCGCCGATTCATTCCAGGTCCAACCGGAAGATTAAGATCGTTAACACGCCATCTCACTCGTGAAAAGAGCACGATCAAGAAGTCTTGGCCTATAAACTTGAGTCCAGAAGACCGAGAAAAATTCCAAAAAGCCTAGGAAATGATAAGTACATAACCACATTAGCACCTGTAGATTGGGAGAAACCTTTCGAGCTAAATACAGATGCCTCAGATGTGGCAATAGGGGCAGTGCTACAGCAAAGAGTTCAGGACATGGTAAGACCGATTGGGTTTTATAGCCGTAAGCTTAATGATCGAGAGAAACGTTACGATACGTTTGGCAAAGTGCTTCATGCAGTGTATGCCGTAGTGCTACACTTCCAGCATTACTTAGACGGACATAAGTTTAAGTTATTGACCGATCATAAGGAATTGATCAGTATACTTGGTAAAACAGCTAGGCTGAATTACTTTCGTAGAGTAAATTCCCAAATAACACGGTTGGCAGAGTTCGATTTTACTGTGTCTCATATTGCTGGTAAGGAGCATGTGGTAGCCGATGCACTTAGCAGACCGAATGAAGCTGATGTCGAGCTGATATTTCAAGGTCCGTTGAAGAGTTTAGATAATTCGATGCTTCATTTAACTAGTCAAATCGAGGAAGCGCAAGGATCGGATCCCTTTAGGTTAGTTTTGTCCAAAAGGCCAGGATATGTTTGTACGCTCATAAGTGACAAGTGGTTGTTATGCGAAACGTCTAGAAGTCAACCACGACCATATGTGCCGTTGGAGTTACGGGCCAAGATTATGCGAGTGTTACATGGCATGGGTCATCCATCCATTAAAGCAACCATTGGATTGATCAACGACAGATACGTATGTCCGCACATCCCTAAAGTCATACGGGTATGGGTAAGAGCCTGTGCCAAGTGTCAAACGTGTAAGGTGTGGAGACATACCAGAACCGAGATAAAGAATATTGGGATATCAATTAAACGGTTCGGACACGTACACATAGACATTGTCGAGATGCCTGAGGTTAATGGTAACAAATATTTGCTAACTATGGTAGATAGATTTAGTCGTCAATTCGAAGTAGCGATTTTAAAAGACATGACAATGCAAGAAGTCTTGTTCGCGTTTCTACTTAATTGGATATCGTGTTATGGTGTTCCGGAAATGGTCACTAGTGATCGCGGTAGTCAATTTATGTCTGAGCTTTTCGAGAGATCCCTCAACATCATGGGAACAACTGTATAGCATACTAGCGCGTACAACCCACGAGCGAATAGGATGGTAGAAAGGCTGCATCGTGAACTGAAAGCTGCGTTAATGTGTACTAGTGGAACAAACTGGATACACGATCTTCCTATAGTACTACTCGCCATGCGCAACACATATAGGGCACAAATAGGTACTTCAATAGCAGAACTGGTTTATGGAGAGCCATTAAGCTTGCCTGGAGATCTTCTAATAGAAACTCCAAGTAGTCTTGATTGGGCTTCTAGTTATGTAGATTGGTTCGTAGGAGCACTTAGAGATGTGTCGTTTGGCTCCGACCAAGACTAGAAAAGCAAAAACCAAGTGCTATGTGTCCTCTGATCTAAGATCGGCTTCGCATGTGTATGTATCTAATGAAAATAGGAAGAATTGCCTGACACCATTTTATAAAGGACCATACAAGGTCAAGAGGATGACTGACAGGTATGTCATCATAGAAATAAATAGCAATGAGGATTGTGTTACGTAGGATCGTTACATTCCGCAGTTTATCTGGATAGACAGTATCACTGAATTAACAGATGTGTTGAATGACCGTCGTTCTATGGGCGAATCTGATGTGTGCAATCCCACCATATAGGCACATAACGAAATGCAGAACTCAGAAGACGCGTTGTGTAATATAGTAAAATCCTATTCTACCAGTTCACAGCATGAAAACTGTTTGGCAATACCAGAGGATATGGAAGAACCAGTGAAAACTGTACCGGGCGAGATGACGACTTCAGGGGCGCCATTATACACAACTCGTTCTGGAAGAGTGCAACGTCAGCCGAAGAATCATGATTACGTCTATTACTAGCCGTCTTTTTTTGAGAAGGTGGTGTATGTGGAGGAAGATAAATCCTTCGCCAAAATTAAAGTAACATAAACTGATAAATTTAAACCACCTAGTCAGATTTTAACGATTTTGATTTAAAAAGAATTTTACTTTTATATTACTGAACTTTCTTTGTTTAAATACTTGACTTTGAATTGTGCGCCATTTTCAGTTTTCGAGCATAACGCTCCTCGACTGGTTGTATCCTCCTTTGACCTGCTACAACGATTTCAATTTTCTTCATTAAAATTTGATCAATATGTACAATATATATCTGCTTATACTGTCTTATATTTTTATTGATGCACGCATAGAAGGGACGTTCTGGAACAGATTATTTGTTTGGGTGTTTTGTACGAGACAGGTTTCACATCCCGATTTGCCTAACATTAAGTGTCGATTTAATAATTAAATTTCATAGATATGGATGCAGATCTTAAATTTGAGGGCACTAGTAAGTTAGTGCAAGATATTGCAGGTTTGAATTTAGCAGATGCGAATGAAAATATATTCTTATCAGATTCTACTGTAAATTTTTGGACTACAAGCGATCTGGCATGTATGGGGTTCTCAGGAAAAACGAGAGATGAAGAAGGTACCATCTCAAGGACTGTTCACAAGAAATAAAGCTGGACTGGACAGTATATCCATTATTTCAGTAGTGTGCCAAGGGCATACAGAAGGGACCTAATAATAAATTTGGGCACACGAATACGCAGGATTTGTTCACCGAACAACACTGAATCAGAGCTAAATTTTCTCCGCAAAGCGTTGAGAAATAATGGCTATTCGGACTGGTTTATCGAATACAACTTGAGGCAACGCAACAAAATCAAGACCAATTTAGAGGAAAACAATACACCCCAGAGATTAACGCTTAGTGATCCCTTTTGAGGTGATCTTCCAGCTTATATCTTCAAAAGAAAAGTAGTTCGAGCGACTAAAGCACAGTTTCCATCAATACAGGTGAGTGTGGTGTTCAACACAACAAACCTGATGCGCAAAAATGAAAAAGACAGCCTCTCTGTGACGTGAACACCTTTGTCTGTATACAAATTTCAATGTACCTGCAACGCTCAGTACATTGGCATATCAAAAAAGAGGCTCGAAACTAGAATAAATCAACATCTCCTTCAAAAACTATTAAAGAGGGATGCAGATCCTGCACAATAATCAGCAATTAGCGAACACGTACTACTCACAGGTCATGCTGTTATTAGTAACAATTTTTTTTAATTCTGCACAAGACAAAAACGGAAAAAATGCTTCTGACTTTTGAAGCTATTGCAATTAATAAGCTGAAGCCCTGCTTAAAC
This sequence comes from Eudiplozoon nipponicum, assembly GCA_029291075.1. Taxonomy (NCBI): domain Eukaryota; kingdom Metazoa; phylum Platyhelminthes; class Monogenea; order Mazocraeidea; family Diplozoidae; genus Eudiplozoon; species Eudiplozoon nipponicum. Next base: position 135,155 of record JAQBSW010000876.1, on the reverse strand, counting down.
GTGCAGAAAGTAATTCAAAAGTAAATTAAATTAAACTGGAATGAAGACTTAACTGACAGGCTTTCAAAAATAGCCAAGGTTCCGCAGAATACGACACACCAATCAATTACGGACACACACATTGAATGCGATGACATACCTCATGACGTTACGCAAAAGGAGTGGTCTAAATTGCGTAAAACAAAGAGATACATAGTGGAGAGGGGATTGACTACGAGAAATGTACAAGTGGGATTGATGAACGAATATAATTAACGAATCCAGTAATAATGGTTTTTGATACTGGTAGAAATAAGATTTATTAATAAATGTTATTCCATGGATTAAGTGTGTTTTCCTATTTTAAATAATGGTGAAATCATAAACGATAAATATATATATATATAGAGCAGCTATATATATATATATATATATATATAGCAAACATTTACTGTATGATTTTACCGTAGAAAATGTAAATTGCTTATATTTTATGCGCCAGCTTTAAAAGAATACTAGGTTGCCCAATTTTAATTTGGTGTGGATAATTTATAATTATTTATCGTTCTCCTTGATGGGATGTCTACAAAAGCTGCCGAAAGCATTGCAATTTAAGGTGGTTGTTACTCGTCTCCTTTAGCACCCGAAGCTTTACTTTCGCATCTGGCACGCTTCAACTTAATAAAAAGTCAATACAATTAAACAATAATTGATTACGCAGGTGGTGGTAACAATTATATAAATAAAAAATTGCGAGCTTGAAGTAAACACCAATTCCATTGTATTTAACCAGTCGTCGAACATAACAAAACTACCGCCAGCCGCAATGCACTGACTCGTTTCGACCTTCCATAATCATCATCAGAGTACGACGGCAAACTGACTTGCGAGGATCAAACCGCATTGCATATAAATATGGAAAGCAAGATTAGATATGTGGCTCTCACCTCTAGTGGTCCTGCATACATTGTACGTGACTGGGAATGTCGGCTTCACAATTTCTATGCAGTCACGCTAATCAGTTTGCCGTCGTACTCTGATAATTATCATGGAAGGTCGAAACGCGTCAGTGTGTTGTGGCTGGCGGTAGTTTTGTTATGTTGTTCGACGACTGAATAAATACAATGGGATTGGTGTTTACTTCAAGCTCGCAAACTTGATTTAAAGAATTAATATAACGTCGGCAGCAAAGCATCGTCAACGCCAAAAAGACAATATATAACAGGTACCAAACCTGTGAAAGGTTTGTTTTCGAGAAAAGTTAAATTTCATAAAACTATTTCAAATAAGTGTTGTTTGAGAAAACTCTTCATCAAAGCTTCATACCAATTTTGCCCGTACAAATAGGAGTTTGTAGCTACAAACAATCGACTGCTATGTCTCAGTGGCGTGATCAAGGAACAATACTGTACTTAAATTAAACATCGTTGATGTGGACTTTTTAGAAATTGGCGGGCAACACCGGCGCGAGTTATACCAGGCTTATATGCTCAGAATTACAAATAAGGTTTCCAGAAAATCAGAAGGTGAAATAGTTTAAATAAGTTATGTTTAACGACAAAGACGTCTTCATAAACAGATGTTAAATTGCTAAGCTGTCTGGAGAGAATCAAAAGTCAATAATGGAGACAAATTTGGCGCATATAGGTGAAAAGAAGCATCTTGTTGGGGCGAATCTTATCTTGTTAGACATGCCCGTAAAATGCAAGTCCATAAAATATTCGAGTTACACGATTGCGATGAGATAATTGCTACATTTAATCAAAATAAAATTTATTATTATTTGTAATAGTATTGTTGTTTTTTATTAATATTTTAATCTAATGCTTCTCAACTTAATTAAATTTGTTCATGAATTTTTTTAATAAAAAAATGTGAACCCAGAGTTATTTTGTGTTTTTTAACTTAGTTTATCATTGCCCTATACCTGTTAAATGAGTGCCCAATAAGGACGAATCCAGTCTTCTGAATGAATTGCCTTTTCTATACTTTACATTACTTAGTTTATAGTGGAAATGTATGCACATAATGGGTCAGGTGTCTCTAACAAGATCGCAAACTTGATTAATGTAATGTTTTCCAAGTTTGACACTTAAAAATTGTCAAACTAAAATTGATCTAGCAGGTGTTACTCAAAGCCATTTCGTCAGGCTTCTACTAATTGCTGAGATGTTTTACATAACTAGGTGGAAAATTTTATAACGGGCGTTGACTTTTTATCGAGTTTCCACTTAGGTGTAATCGAGTCAACCTACTTGCATGGAACAAAATAAATGAAATGAAATGGTATGCGCTCATGCGTTTTGGTTGCTCTTAGGTAGGTGCAAAAGAGTGTCGACATTAACAACAGAATTTTTAGACTAAAACGTTAATGGAATTCATCACGTGACTTGTTTGTTTGTTTGTTTGTTTACAGCGAGTAGCTTAGTACTTAAGCATGCACAAGCGTTGAACAAACCTGCTACATTTTTTTAAAGTATAGGTTTAAATAAGCAAAAATTTAAATTGGTCTGAATGTCTGATATTCGGAGTAATTCAATGTTTGATTGTAGCTACAATGAATGTTAGAAATTAAAATTGTTGTTATGTATAAGTTTCTGCTCACCTAGTAACAAATTAGTTCAATTATGAACAGAAGGATAAACCAAAGACAGCATGAACGGAATGTATAATCTCATTTGTACATTTGTTTCATACTTAATGGGGACTCATCAGTAGGAGCCGATATTACGCCCTTTGCCTACTCTATATTGAATGCGCAACACCTAATACGTAATTGCATATATATTAGGGCTTCGCAACAAACAGTACATAACTGGTATATATATATTTAATTGAATGATGTCATTATTACAGCGAAATGTGATAACTGACATCGATCAAGACCAGAGAGTATGGACTTACCTGAGTAACAGATGTTCAGAAATAGTTGTAATTCTCAATTTTGGTGAACTATAGCATACATTGAACCATAGTTTTAGTACCATGTACCTTTGCGGTAGTATACTGTTGATATCTTTAATATCCTGTTAGTATCCTTTAAAGACTCGAATATATAGAGAGATATATATATATATATATATATATATATATAGAGAGTGTATATATATATATATATATATATATATATATATATTATAGAGTGAATTAACGTTGTAGTCGCATTATCGGGGACTTTTTATATGAAGTTAGCCTCACAAATGCAGGTGGCTTACAATATTAGTCTAGAGATTGTACTGTCCATTTCCCCAAATATTTGCGGGTAAAGGCGTACAGGTCCTACTGATGATTCGCCAATAAGCATGAAACAAATGTACAAATGAGATAATAATTTACGTTCATGCTGTCTTTGGTTTGTCCTTCTGGTCACAACTGAACTAAGTTGTTTCTAGGTGCGCAACACCTAAAAAACAATTGACCACATTAACATTTATAAATAATTAAGCACGTGCGTATGCTACTGTAGTCAGATTTTTGTTCATTTCACTAGCGTACTTTGACACTGTGACAAGGAATAGTCCACAGACTATTTATCATCATCTCTATCACCACCACCATCATCTTCATCGTCATCATCATCATCATCATCATCATCAATATCAAGAGTACAACGACATTTAAAACGGATGCATCACTGATGCATAGCCGTATTACCAAGGAAGAAATAATGAAATTATCATATTGTAAATTTAAAAAATTATTATTATAAATAACATGTGAAATTAATAGGTTGGAATTGGTTGGTCAAGCCCGGATGGGGAGGACTACCTAAGCTACGCGGAGAAATAAGACCGACTGAAACTCTTCTCTGCGCGTAATCTAGGCTAAGTTGACATCGAGACAAGTCAACATCGGAGATACGGTCTTCTAGCGATTTTCACATTTCAGTTCCATAGAAAGGACCAAACATCGCGGTTAAATACTTGCATGAAAGGCTCATGCTATTAAAGCACATATAACTTATTAGCGTACACCAGTCTTTGTGTCACTGACCTACACTATACTAAACATATACGCACGTTTTGAAACGGGCCCACTATATTATTACAGAATTGGAATTAATATTGAACAGAACGGAAAAGCTCAACTGAATGTGCAATTTTAGTACTCGAGACCAAACTGACTCAACCGACAAAATGCCTTGAAAAAGAGACACGGCTACATAATCCTACACTTTATGGGTTTTCAGCTTAACTGACGAATTGCGCAAACTGAAAGTGCTTCAGTTCTGGCACCGTTAGCGGTAACTTCTCGCCAGTATTTGAAGAGTTACTGGATTAATAATGATATAAATGTTCAATTCAATGTCACATCCCCATGTAGTGTTGTGTCTGTTCAATAATGACAGACTGCGGATGGTTAGTTGGAACATGTGGTCTAAATGGATGCCAAGAAATATTAGTTAATATATGATTGAAAACTGTGTGTAGTGTGCGGCAGTGTGGCTCAATGGTTAGAGCACCAGATTACGAAGCAGCCGTGCCCAGGTTCGAGCCCTGTCCGCGGCAAATTGTGGCCAGTACGTGATGAGTTCCCAATAAGGACGAAACCGGTCTACTGGATGAATTGCCTTTACCACACTATAAAATACTCTGTTTATAATGACAAATTTATGTAAATAATTAATCAGGTATTTATATCAAGATGGCAACCTTGATTAAAGTTATTGTAATCCCCGCCCGCGCACCAAATGTTCACATTATTATACTGGATCAATTTTCTTTTCTACCTTAGGCAATGTTATTTTAATCCAAGAAAAAAATATAATGAGAATCCTGCCATACATGTTCAACTCAATACATAATTTTTAGGGAAAGCTAACCACATCAATTAATAATCCTGAAATAAGCGGGCCATTACCTACAATAAACATCAGATATCACTTTGCAGTACAGCGAGAAAGACCTTTACATGCAAACGCACACACACACACAAACACAAACGCATACACACTTACTAGCCAGTCCAAACAAGAAATAGAAGTAAAATCGAGTCAGATTTGTTGCCACCCACATAATCAAATAAAACCTCAGGATTTATACAAAATGGAATATATATATATATATATATATATATATATATATATATATAAAGAACACTATTCTCAGTAATAGGGATGTTTAATGCCACTCGTTATGGTAGATTATGAATATTCCTCATTTCCGTCCCTTAGATCCTTTTTCTAGGACAGATGGTTCGTTTGTTCAAGTTATTGTCATTATTATTAACGATTGGTTATCGTCGTAAAATGTGGTCAACACCAGTCAGCGACATGATAACCTGCCACGCAAACAGGGAATCGAACCCCGTACCCTCAGATATATATATATAATTCGAGTCCGCGGCAAATTCTGGACAATTAAACAAAAATTGATTGCGAGGGTGGTGGCAACACTTTATTAAATCAAGTTTGCAAGCTTGAAGTACACACCAATCTCAATTTATTTAACCAGTTGTCGGACAACATAGCAAATGGCAGTGGTTTTGCTATTTTATCCAACGATTAGTTAACTACAATGGGATTGGTGTTTACTTCAAGCACGCAAACTTGATTTAAAAAAGTGTTACCACCACCCTCGCAATCAATTTTTGTTTAATTGTATTCAAGTAATGTCCAGAATTTGCCGCGGACACGATTTATATATATATATATATATATATAATTTGCCATTTAAATTGCGAAATTAATCGTAAACCGAAGCTCCAAAATTGTTATGAAACAGGAACAAACAACACGGTTACAAAATACGGCTTTATTTCTCCAGAACTTATCTCGACCGTAAAGTCTGGCACTTTATGTAATCAATTTACAATGCGAGTGGAATAAACTTGGATTAAATACGTGCATTGTACAAATTTGCTGAGGAAGCGGAAAACGCACTTCCTGAGGGTATTAGCATCTGCATACTCGCACCCATACCCACACACACTACACACACACACATGCACACACACACAAAAACAAATCACCGGTTTATTTTCAGATCATATGCGAACGTTTATTTAATTCAAATTTTCGAGCTTGACATAAACGTCATTCACATTGCAGTTAAATACTGTTTGTTGCGAAGAGCTAATATATATGCAAGTATGTATTAGGTTTTGCGAACCTAGTAACAAATTAGTTCAGTTGTGACCAGAAGGATAAACCAAAGGCAGCATGAACGGAAAGTATAATCTCATGCACATTCGTTTCGTGCTTACTGGCGACTCATCAGTAGGAGCCGGTATTACGCCCTTTAACCACTATACATTTGGTAGAGGAATGTGGAATAATAGGACGGTACAATCTCCTAGACGAATGTGTAAACCTGTAATAGTGAGGCTAACATAAACTAAAGTAAACGACAATGCGACTTCAATGCTAACACACACCATATAATATATACCGAGTCTGTTAATGATACTAACACTATGAAGCCATTGTGTTAGTAACTGATACTTTTGAATCGATGAGAGTGACCGGATACCAACATTGTCCAATAACATGACATCAGAGTACCTATCAACAAAGACCAACTAATGTAGAGGATCAGACCGCATTAGGAGTATATATATATATATATATATATATATATATATATATGGAGAAAAATTAAATATGCGGCTCTCACGTCTAATAGTCTTGCATACATTTTACTCAACAGGAAATTTCGGCTGTACAATTTCCTGCAGTCACGAACATTAGCTGTTTGTAGCTTTCGCCACACACACATATATATAGACAATACAATTAAACAATAATTGATTGCGCGGGTGGTGGTAACAATTCTTTAAGTCAAGTTTGCGAGCTTGAAGTAAACACCAATCCCATTGTATTTAACCAGTCGTCGAACAACATAACAAAACTATGGCCAGTCGCACGCACTGACGCGTTTCGACCTCCCATTATCATCATCAGAGTAGGACTGCAAACCGAGTAGCGAGGATCAATCAGCTACGCATATACAAAGCAAAGAAAGACAAATATAATGCATGCGAGACTGCTAAAGGTGAGACCTCAATATAAAGCATCGCCTGGTTTTCAATGCCACAACACAGAAAATCAAGCTGTGCAATGTAGATAAAAATAGACCGGAAATCACTAAGATTCAACGTGGCATGTAAATAAATACTCGCGTGAAGTAATTCAATAAAGAACCGAAGTTGCGTATTCTAATGAAATCAATAACATCATAGGTGGTCTTACAAAATCAAAACTATTTAACACACACGCATCATGATTGGCAGGATATGATTAGATATATGTTTATAGTATAAACTAAATACTGCATAATATATCAATGCTATTTCATCAACTAAACCGGTTTTTTCTGCATGTACCAGTCAGAAGTGCTTTATAGAATTTCCGCGGCACGGATTAGAGCCACAAAATCCTTGGCTTCAATTTGGAAGCATTCTCTTTTTGTCCGAAGTTGTGCACTTTGGTCCAATTTTCAATAATTAACCAAATTGTCATTTTTGGTCCCTCGTTTCTTGAGATGGATCCCCTTAAATCAATTTAGATCTTCAGCACCAATTAGCCACCCCCCACCTGTCAAAAGAAGACAGACACCAAGACGCCTGAAGAAGTAATATTTAGTTGAGATATAATTTCCACATTTAATTATATACCTTGTATTAGCAAATTGGAAGCGCGTAAGATAGAAATATAAACATAGAGGGAGAGTGAACAAAGGAAACCAATTATATATATATAGGTATAGTATATATATATGCAGATTTGCATATACGCATAGTATATATACATATATACGCAGATTTTGCATGCTACCATATATAGCAGATTTGTATATATATATATATATATATATATATATATATATATATAAGTTAATAAAACAGTAGGATAGGAAAATTAGCTCAAATAAGACCATAAAGATATAACAAAGACAGCATGGAGAAAAGCTACAGTTTCATGTACACATACGTTTCATACTTACTGGTGACTCAGCAGTAGGAGACGGGACTCGGCTTTATACCCACCTGTCAATTGCTTTGGTGTAGTTGGATGGTATAGTCTCATGCGCACATTCGCTTTGTGCTTACTGGCGACTCATTAGTACGAGCCACTGTAGTAGTGTAGCTCACTTCACATAGTCTTTGACAATGCGGCTACAAAGCTAAATCACCATATATGAACAAATACCGAACCTTTAAAGGATACCAATATTATGTTTGCCGACTAGTTAAATGGTGCCAATAAAAATTATCAGTGTTGTAAAGATCCTATTGATCCACATTTTCATTTCGTTTTGGCTGGGTTCGGATTCGTCCGTTTCTTCCGAAGGCTACAATATCTTTCATACTAACCACTGAGGTCCGATCTAATCTTCGTTGACTGGCATTTCTAGCGGTAATTATGAACGACGTTGAAGCCTTCGCAAGAAAGGGACGAATCCGTACACAGCCAAAACGAAAGCAAAATCAATGCGTACTTGGAAATGGAGAGATCAAACGGATCATTGAGAATTGGATAGTGCAAAGCGACAACTCGCGAGCGTAAATCGCTGAGATTCAGCTAGCGAAAGTGTAGCCGTTTTTCATCGATAGACAGATGATATCTTGAACGTAAATAATTTAAAAATGTATTCACACTTATACTACTTTTTAGTTTTTAGTGTAGAACTTCGTGTGTTGTTGAAAGGAGCACGGATTCTGGCACGGAAGCTCAGCGCGTGGATAGAAATATCATGAAAAAATTTTTGGTGAGTGTACGATATGTTGCAAAAGGAATAGTCGTATAGGCCCGGAATGTTACGCTGAGGACGGTGAGAAAAGAACACCGAAAGAAATTTACACATGCGTTTTACGCTGATACGGTCCATTTGTTCTCAGCTTGTGGTTAGTTCAATCTTGGGTTTGAGGTTCACCGCCTACGCCTCAGAATCACGCGTTTATTGGATTAAACATTGCGTGAAAGTGGTTCTCGCTTTTTATGGCTCGTCATCTGAGTACGCCAGCCTAGAACTCATCAAGACCAGACTACAGCTAACCGTTGGGAAGCCAGAGCTCAGCTTGTCAAAAAGGCTTTCAATTAAATTCGTCTACGTCGTACACATTTGCCCTGGAGTTGACAAATTGCAAGGTGGGCTGAAGCGCATCAGAAAGCATAGTGGATGGCGGCTGATGAAACGTGACACGCTTTTGCAATTTACGTTTAGGCCTTAAGTTTGGCTTGCATTGTATGCCGTAGACTCCATTCAACGATGTGTGCGTCATCGTGAACATTGCTAGTTAGATAGCACAGATAAATCCAATCTATAGCAAATGCCATTAGCAGTAATGACCTTAGCCTACTGAAGACTGGTAACAGTAAGGCACAGTTGCAAGATGTTTACATTTTGCACGTGACCTTCAGTCTACACGATCAGAATAGGTAAGAATACTTAACGTTGTAAGTTGGCCACCTTCTGCATCGATTGTGATAAAATCACACAGAAACACGCACATGCACAAATAGAAAAGAACACACGCACAATCATACACACATACACGCAAAGTTATCTATAGCTTGCATTTAAAAATCCGCTATTCTTTTGTCAATTATTGTGCTGTTTACGTCCATAAATCAAGACAATGATATTTGGTTAGAAAGTAACCTTGTTGCCTTAAATAGAAATAAATAGTAAGAAAAGTATACCAGCAAGATACACTCGTTTAAACCAGGTTTGTGGGTTAACGGTAAACACGAATTCCAATAGTTTAACAAGTCGCTAAACAAGTAACGCGATTTTGGAGTAAATGATACCTAAGTGCAAACTATAATGATAAACATTGGCAGTCACAATTGCAGTATCATGCGCATTCTTATTTAATAACAAATGAGATGCCCAATTTCTGAAAACAGTGCCAATGTGCACGAGAGCGACTGGAAATGAGCCTCTGGTGGCTAAAATGGTATTTCCACGAATTCATGCTGCGCAGTTCTAAGCTGAGGAGCGCAGTTAAATCTACCAGAATTCAAAGGTAAATTGACAAAGCCAAAAGTAATATATAGTCGGATTTAAGCACAGTTGGCGTAAAAGGTACATCGTTAATTACACGCAATGAAATAGTAAGCGAAAAATAACACAGCATTAACATGTTTATAGGCTAACTCACACGGTGTATTATATATATTTTTAGGCTTTTGAGTTTGTGCGTGTGTATTTGGTATTTACAAAAATAGAGTGTTAAATATGGGATCAACCAACCAATTGCGTGCATCACCTCCAGTTCGACCTGCATGCGTGAACATGCTTCTTCCGTTTGCATAAATCTGGCTGCAATTTGTTTAACCATACCAAGCTTCGTATGTGGCTAACTTCTTATTGCATTTTGTAAATAACTTAAATTCCGTGTCTGGAAAGCGTACGTGTGAGGTTTCGACGATGTGTTGCGCAATTGCAGACGTGTATTCGCCATTCGATTTAAAACAGGCGTTTAAGCTGCAATGTTCTCTCATTCGAGTAATCAGCCGTCTGGTCGATCGGCCTACGTTAATTCATCGACAGCTTGCGCATGTACACCGGTATTGGCATGTAGATGGTATCAAATGATGAATACACATCTGCAATTGCACAACACATCGTTGAAACCTCACAGACATGTTCGCCAGACGCAGTATTTAAGATAATTACTAAATTTAATCACAGAATGGACAGACAAATTGCAGCCGGATTACTGAAAGCAGAAGAAGCATGTTCAGGCATTGAGTTCGAACTGGAGGTGACGCACGCATTTGATTGGTTGATCCCATATTTCATACTCTCTCTCTCTCTCTATGTTTTCATTTTTCCATTTTGTTTTGCATTTCAATTTACAAGAACTTAGGTGGCCAAAATTTAAACATCGTATTGCCCATGCGAGCGGAAGAAGTAACAGTATCATACTAGTATGCAATTATACACGGTTGCATAACCTAAATTTAGGATACTTATGCGGGATTACGCGCCATTGTATTGAACTATCCGGCCGCAAAATGAAGATGTGGATGTAGTCGACAAGGTTACATAACGATACAGCTAAAGTTGACTTCAATACAATTTGGTCGTATAGGACGCAGACGTCTGCCAGAATGGGGTCCACGTGTGCATAATAGTTCTTACTTAGAAATCCTGTGCGATATGGCATCGATTCGAGCTCAGTGGCCATCTAGTTGCAGATTGCTAATAGAATAAATTTTTGTAACTTTCTATTCTGAAATTAGGCCTAGTTAGCTGCGAGGTTTGTTTGCGTATAAAACGTGGTACGGTAAAAACCCAAAGCTGTCTGCCCGATGTTGCCTTGGCCATAATTGTGTTGTGTAATGGGTTAGTTTGCCTCATTACTTTGTATTATCTAGGTATGCATACTCATACTAACCAGGTATTCGACATGAATCACTCTCTTATAAAAATCCTTGTAGTTATTTAATTTACTTATTTTTCCTCTAAATTTAATTTTTTCATTATCATGATTTTATGACAGTGTAGCATCAGTTCCTAAGGCCTTCTGCACAGCAGTCCGTGACGAAGATTATAGTCCATATATATATATATATATATATATATATATATATATATATATATATATATATAATATAATGTTGAGTGTATATCGAATTACAAAACCTATAATGAAAGGAAGTATGGAATACTTGCTACAGGATAGCTTTCAATTTGTGGAAAAAATCGCGACTCGAATTAAAATGTTGTTACTAGATATAAAATGCCTATTCGATAGTATTACACTGAATAATTCTATAAATATCCTGTGTAAATATCTGCGATCATCGGTAGCGGAAACACTGATAGAAGTGGACGACATAATGGAACTTATTTTATTATGAGCATCCAACGTACACTTTTTATTCCAAGGAGTCTTTTACGGGCAAATTGACGGAATAGGCATGGGAAGTCCTCTTGGACCAGTCTTAGCAAACATACACATGCATCGTTTAGAAACAACTGGATTAAAACCATTTGCCAACGGAGCTCATACTTAAGTACGCTACGTTGACAATACCTTCTTGGTTGTTGAAAGGAATGAATATACAAATGTACTGCAACATCACATAAACAAGGTAGACCAAGCAATCAAGCTTACACTAGAAGAAAAACAAGACGAATTGCGATCATTTATAGATTTAGGAATAACGAGAAATGAAGAAGGTACCATCTCAGGGTCGCTTCACAATAAATCAAGCTGGATTGGGCAGTATGTCCATTATTCCAATAGTGTACCAAGGGCGTACAAAAAGAACTTCATAATCAATCTGGGCACACGAATAAGCAGGACTTGTTCACTGAACAACACTGAATTAGAGCTAAACCCGCTTCGCGAAACGTTGAGAAATAATGGCAGTCCAGACTGGTTTATCGAATATAATTTGAAGCAATGCAATAAAATTGAGACCAATTTGGAGGAAAACAAAATACCTCACAGATTAACGCTAAGAGTTCCCTTTGGAGGTAATCTTCCAACTGAGATCTTCAAAGGAAAAGTAAATCGGGCGACTACAGTTTAGTGTCCGTCAATACAGGTGAGAGTTGTGTTTAACACAACAAAACTTATGCGAACTAACGAAAAAGATAGCCTCTCTGTGAGGTCAACACTTTAATCTGTGTACAAACTTTATTGTACTTACAACGCTCACTACATCGACAGATCAAAAGGAGGCACGAAACTAGAATAAATCAACATCTCTCTCAGAAATTATTAAATAAGGGTGCAGCTCCTGCCCAACAATCAGCAATTTGTGAACATGTACTACTCATAGGTAATGCTGTTAGTAGTAACAATTTTTCAGTTCAATACAAGGCGAAATCGGAAAAATGCCTCTGGCATTTGAAGCTATTGCCATTAATAAGCTTAACCACTGTTTAAGCGTGCAGAAAGTAATTCAGCTATAAATTAAATTGTACTGGAACAAAAACATAACAGACAGGCCTTCAAAATTAACCTGTGCCGCAAAATACGACACACCTGTCAATTACGGAAGCACTCACAATGAAATCGATGACACACCACATGACATTACGCAAAAGAAGAAGTCTAAATTGCACAAAACAAAGGCAGAGGGACTTGGTCACGAAAATGTACAGTTGGGATTGGAGCGAAAAAATACATGTACGTGTGTGTGTAAATGCTTATTTACATGTATGTAAATGATTATTAAAGCCTTCATATTTAGTGTTATGCAATGCTTTAGGAAACTAACGCTACCGATATTTAACAGCTAAAACGCAAAATAATCATAAACAGATGAAAATAAACGATATCGTTTCAGCTGCGTTACAATTGTACCTGTGGTCTACAATTCTGTTTACGTGAGCTGAAGATTTTTTCGGAAAAATTAACAACTTCTACTGTACCTCTAGTAATATTGGACAAATTAAATCACGATTCAATGTGTGATAGGTACTCGACAGTTTGTAGATCGGCAATACCAAGTGTACATTACAAACCCATGGCAGTCAACCCGGTAAATCAAAAACCTTTGGTCGAGACACGGCGTAAAAACGTCCGACGAAAGACAAGAATGCTAAGATGCAAAATTCCTAATCGACAAGCAAGTCACCAAACTGAACCAAATGCGAAAACAAGTATTCAAATTAAGGTTGCGATCTTGATGTAAACATCAGACTCATTATACAAATACATTTGTCAGTATAAACTAAGTATTTTATAGTGTGGAAAAGGAAATTCATCCAGTAGACCGGTTTCGTCCTTATTGGGAACTCATCACGTACTGTCCAGGTTTTGCTGTGGACAGGACTGGAACCTGGGCACGTCTGCTTCGGAATGATATGCTCTAACCAGAATATGCAGTGGGAGATATAAGAATAGTACCTAATAAGGACGAAACTGGTCTACTGGATTAAATGCCTTTTCTACATTATACTATGCCTAATTTGTGCTAACATATGTAAGTATATAATGGGACTGCTGTTTACATCAAGATTTGATTTCCATAATTATCACCTCCCGAGCGACCAATATTCGTTTAATTATGTAAAAGCGAAAATAGTTTACGTGTTGAAAAGTTTACATTTATTTTAAATTTCAAACAAAGTATGATAATTCTGTCAATGACGCAGCTAAACAATTAGCAGGTTAAACATTATGATTTGCAAGAATTTGGTCTACAGGTTTGGACCTGAAAATAAACCATGTTGAAGGACAATGCAATTGTCTAGAAAAGTATGCGCAAACAATAAATTCTAGCAAAACATCAGCCCTCACAAATGTGTTTGTTAACATATCGAGCATCAGGCATCAATAAACAGTAATTTAAGTCAAATCATTTAATGGTTGAATGACAGAAACAGAAGTTTATACCTAAGAAATCGATAGACATGAGAACCACAAATAAAAGAAACTGATAATCATAATAATCACAGCATAACTCTGAAGAAGCATGCAACATTTGCATTATAATAGTTGGCATCATTAAAAAAATGGTCAATAAATAACATAGCTACGATCGCCTGTTTGCAAAACAACCCAGGTTTTTCAATTTACAAATCCAGGACCTTTGTTTGGAAAGCATCTCCATACCATAAGACGACAAAACACCTTGCTTGTGTTGAAATCACTCCGTGTGCTTACATTGTAGCAACTAGAATCAGTGCATAGATAGAGGCCAGCTTTCAAGCACATAACATCGCGTTTCTACTCGCATACTGAATGCTATCTATTATCGTCACCTGTATGCCAGTAATGTTATCTTCGCTCATAAAAGAACAGACATTATACACGTTGACACAACGTTAATTTTCGTCAGTCTTCACTCCAATTATTGGCGGCATAGCGCCAAGTGAAGCCCGGAATGTTTCCGGTTTCAAGGCAGCCAACAACAGATGGTCGTGCGATCCTATTGGAATAAAGACTAACCAAAAATACGGGTCAAAATTAATCAATCAAGCCGTGTTAGAAACCAAGCATAGATCGAAAATTACGCGTACATGAACAGACATTTGTATCCGTTTGTGCAAATCTGTCAATCGATTATTTTCAACGCTAAGCAGATGAATGCACAAATCAACTGATTAACTTTTTCTATCGATAACAAAATACAATCCTGTACTACGATTAGAAACGAGGTTAACATTTTCCTCAAATATTGGTGCTTCATAGTAGAACAATTGTACAAATCAAATATTTGAATGGTGCAAGCAGTCAAACATTAGGCCGGTTTTTAACAAGCCTGACTTCTCCCGATAATTGATTTAACAATGATGTTAACTTTGATTCTGATCTCGGCCGATTTCTCAACAAATCGTTTCTTTAAACAATCATTGATTGCGCGGCTGGTGGTAACAAACTTGTTGTCAACGGCACAGCCACTTGCAAACATGCACCTGAACACCTACAGAGCAATAACTTTAATTAGCTCAAAGTAAACACCATTAAAGTGCAAACTTAAAACATTCCGCGATGGTGTAGCGCAAATTTAATCTTACAATGGTGGATAGATTTCTCGAACTAGGTGGTGTAAATCCAATAACCAGAAATGTGTAAAATCTATTTTTCGTGACTTCTGAAGGCGAGACGCATGTTTAACTTAGCCAGCCCCAAAAATGCATTTTCGCTTTGCGATGTTAATCATGAAGGATCTAACCGCTTCAGTGCGAGTAACCCTTCGTTTGCTATTTTGTTCGACTGACTGCATACAGTGGGAGTGATGCTTATTCCAAGCTCACAAACTTGATTTCAAATTGGACCAGCAACGAGTGTTTAATTGTTTGAATAGCCAGGTAGTTGTGCATAGACAAGTGAAAAATTTAACAATAATTGATTTTGCGGGTGGTGGTAAAAATGCTTTAAATCAAGTTTGCGAGCTTGAAGTAAATACCAACCCTATTGTAGTTTTGTTATGTTGTTCGAAGACTGGTTAAATACACTAGGGATGGTGCTTACTTCAAGTGAAAAATTTACTGACTAGTACCAACTTCTGAGATAGCCATTATACAAATCAAGCCGGCGGACATCAAATAGCCAACAATCTACCTTTTTTCAATGTCGCACAAACCACTGAATCTGGCGCCAGGTAAGAGTTCCATAGGCGGCACCAGAGCACGCCGATCAACTGACAGTCGAGGAGCGAACCACGTGTGCGTACCGTATGCCGACCCTCGGACGCTGACGATGAACATTAAAAAATTGAAACACGTCAGCACACATGACCTACGCATTTAATTAATTTACCTTATTGAACGAAGTATGAATGAGGTAACGTTGTACGCTTTCGCGTGCGACTCTTCAGGTAGAATCAGGAAACCTAGCAGAACAGGTGAAATTCGTTATGCAAATACTCGTGTTTATTTGGCGACGTTCGTATGACACGCGTTCACACAAATGTTTACCACAAACAAGTTTCACTTTGCAAAGTAAGACAAATGCAACAGTTTAACGGAACACACGAAAATAATTGTGAAGATGAAGTAATATAGCTCTTTAATTACGCAAGTATGGTTACAAATAATAAGATAACAAAACAAAATAGCTTTCAGCCAAAGCAGAGTAAAAGGAAATAGATTTAAAATAAAACAGAAGAGACTAAAATATGGAAGATAATCCAAACCTCCAGGTACACCTGGAGATGTGAAAATAATTTTTGAGCGGCATAAAATTGGATAGCAACTACAACTATCTTGTTGTGCTCAGTGACATAGACAGACAGAACCAGTGTGATATGCAAAACATTTCCAAATTTAGCTACAGCTAGGCTAGAACGCCCACGAATCTCGGCAGAACCAGAACAGTTAGGTGTCCTCAGAGAGCTCGGGACGACAGGCAGCATTGAGTTGCCCAGCACAATCCTAGTCTTCTGCTCAAAAGTTTACTCAATAATAGTTCATGAGGCATTGAGCAACAGGCAACAACATTGGCAAATTTGCTGTGCACAATTACGGGCATTCTTTTTGTCTAAAACACCATCGTCGGCGTATTCCAGGTCAGGAAGTCAGTCATAGCCGCCAATCTTGAGTTCTGCAAGTGTAACACATGCCTTAACGTTTACTGCAACGACGACACAATTCAACAATACAGAAGCCATAGTGCAGACTTGTCGAACGTCGGAGCTAATCAGAAACGGATCATAAACACTGCCACTATCGTGTACATCAGCTGATGTGTCAGCATAACGGGTTTCAAGTGCAAGAAACGAAAACACGCTTGCAGTACAGCGTAATAAGAACAACATACGACAAAAATTTAATCATGTTTTAAAATCATCGGAAAAATAAACATTTAAGAGAAAAATACCGTAAATTTCATAAACCGTGCGTGCCTGTAGAATTCCAACATATATATATATATATATATATATATATATATATTTATATGTATGCATATATATATATGTATGTATGTATGTATATTTATACATAAAGGACAGACAGGTTGTCTTCAACCACAGGATGAAACAAAACAAAAAATCAATCTGCAGACTATTTAAAGTTAAAAAAAACATCACAGCATAATTTCTTCCAATAAAACAGACAAATTTCTATAAAATATAGGAATAATGAAACCAGATAAAATGACTTCTAGAAATCACGTTTAAAAACAACATTAATTGAGAAATTATTCAAACAAACAGAGAACTATAAAAGGGCCGAATAGACAAAACCTTTCAATTTAAAGCAATTAAGATACATAAAAAATCAGAGAATACCACGTGCATAAAGAAGACAAAACTTGAGAGAACGCATCAAGTGATTTTACGTATAAAGATAAATTACAAACATGCAGACACACACACACACACACAAAACAATAACTAAATACATACGCAAATAAATTCGCAAATGGAGATCACAGTTTAATATTAAATGGGCACACAAGGAGCCAAAGATCATCATTTTTTCGTTACACTACCCTAGGACTATCGAAGTTGATGAGGAGGAGGATACTGTTTATTGATAAATATTAATCGGTTCGTTCATTCTCCTCTCTCTTTATCCACCGCCTTAGCATGGCAGACAATGGCAACAGTAGATACATCCTCTGGCCATTTTCCAGTATCATGTCTGAACTTGGACCTTTAGAAGGCATTTCAAATAAATGACTAAATTGGCCACATCGCACAGTTTGACCACGTCAAAATAAACCTCAACAATATACACAAAGTTCAAATACATTTTTATAGAATATCTGTTTAGTTTGATAAACTGTACTCAATCTAATTGAAATCAACTTTAGAATTATTTTTGCAAAATAAAATGACTAGATTACATGGATAATAAATGTAAACAAATAGATCAGTTAGGAGAGTAAAAAATATCACTGAATATGCACGGGTAATCATACACCAAGAACCCTTGTCTACCAATATAGCAAGCTACATTACATTTCTAGAGAGGTAAAAATAGTCAAATCATGCACAAATTGCACAAAACTTAAATGTCACAAAAATAAAACAATGATGCAATGAGTACACGGTAATTAGATAATTTAATTAGTCTTACGCAACATCCAGTTGCGATCAACGAGACGAGCAGGCGGATATCCGCCTAAACACATGAGTAGGCGTTGCGTTCCGTCCTAAACCGACCACATTTTTGTCAACAACAGAAGGTTGCTTTAGTTAGTACATGCTTGAAGGCGCAAATTCTCGCCGAAACGGTAATCGCGCTAACTAAGGAAAAGTGAGGAATGATGATACACTTTAAAAGCAATTTCGCATTAGTGAACGAATGAAAGTGAAATTACTAGGTGGAAACGCAATGCCTGAAATGTCAAAATGTATAGTATAAACTAGAGACAAGATTGCAAGAAAACAATTCGTTTAAAAAATTAAAGTGTAAAAGACCAAATAAGCCAAATAGATGGTTGGCATAGGTACCTATGAATGCTAAAAATCGTCAAAGATTTAGTTGTAAAAATGACGCGAAGCGAATGTAAACCGCAAATCCATACAAAAAATTATAGCTGAACCTCTCGTGCGTAGTGCTTCAGCAGAAAATTGAGTCGTTTTGCAGGAAAAGCCAGACCTGTAAATTGAGTTGGTTGGGAACTAGCAGGAACAGCCTAAGGTAGCGAGAATTGGGCATCGATATTAGTAATCAGTTCCGTCGCCAGTCATATCCCTTCTTAGTTTGCCCTCTTTGAAGGCTTCGTATTTCAGGATGCCAACAATCGACGGAATTGATTGTAGCTATGTAAGCCGACTGCCATCGAGAGGGAGAGAAAGAGGCAAACTAAACCTCTCCACAACACCATTATAGCCAAGTTAGCATTCGGGCAAGGCGACATCAGCCTTGCCCGAATGCTAACTTGGCCATAATGGTGTTGTGGAGAGGTTTAGTTTGCCTCATTTCTGTGATTTATCCTGATAAATTTACTCATAATAGCAAGGTTTTCCTTCTCTCTCTCTCTCTCGTAAATCTCAATAATAATTTATCTAAATTCACTTATATACTTCTTTTTCACTCCTTATGGTTATGTGGCAGTGAAACATTAGTCACTTGACTTTTGTGTGGCTGGAAATGATGATGATGATGATTTAGTCAAGAATAACGATGCCATTAAAACGGGCAGAAATCAACGACTTCGGTTGAAAACTTTCTCCGCTTCCATGCCTAGCACGAACAAGAAAAAATGCTTATTTAAAACAGAGACACAGGTGTGTAGCGCAAATGTTACATGGTTTCGGGCCTGGCATGACCAAGCAGTAATGTTTACTCACAAATGCCAACTTAAAGACTCATTTGTGCAATGAGTAGTTAAATGATAAGTTTGAACGACAAATCACACGACCTTATTTGTAAAAACAATTTTAAAACCAGCTGGTATGAGCAGTCGACTAAAACAAAGCACTCCACATTGCGTTATGACCTGAAAAATGGAACTAACGTGAAGTTAGTTTAATAAAAAAATAAAGTTAATGTAAAACTAATGAACAGATCGTTACACAGACTGGCCATGATAGACATAAACGCGCATAAACATCAATTACCGACCTGCGAAGCGAATGTTACCAGGCTATACAATCAGGTCGCTTCGCGTACCTACAACACACACACACACATGTAGCTACACACGTTAGAAAGTGCAATTTAATAATCAAGCAGAGACGCACTTGAATGTGCAGCGGAGAAAAATGCAACAATTGAAAGCACAGAGCGCTTTATTACAAATGTTTTAAACTCACTGGGTTGGTTGCTAAAATGCAAGGTTCAGACCTGGTTTGAGTTTGCAAGTATAGCACGATAGGAGTCAATATCACGAATTGGCTACTTATAAACTGATTTCGAATAATCAACAGGACACTATCAGTTCGAATGAGCATGCAATGATACAATAAATGGTTTTGAACCCTGGTGATCGACGCGTGCCTGTACCAAACACTGACGTCAGTTTTCAGAGCAGTGCAAACGAAAAATGTTTGTTGCATTTTTTTAACAAAAAGGTGAAAGATCCCATTTAGGAATATAAACAGTCAAACAAATTCAACCATTTTTTTTAAAAAGAAGGACAATGCATAGTATCGAGATGTAATAAGGCTAAGAGTTACGTAGTCAATCTACAGTCAAATTGACTGGAGCCACAAAAGGATCATTTGTGGAGGTTTAGTTCGACAATTTTCTACACACACACACACACACACAAACACAATTTCCTAACAAACTAGTTGGCTTAGTTTTTTATAAAAACGTGCTACCTACGTGAGGGACGGCCGAGAAACAAGGACGAAAAACGTAATAAATAGTGTTGATAGAGATACCATATTCTGAAACAAGAACAGGTAAAAATCAGCTTAATCAAGTTGACCATTTACCACCGTCAAAAGATTGAGAGCGTTGTATCACTTTGATAAAAGGCAATGCTCACTAACTGACCTCTCAAGTACACACACACACACACACACACACACGTCTCGGAAGATCGGTACCATTCTGGCCAACGCCAAAGAATAAACAAACAAAATGGACGTAAATAAAGGCAAAAACTAGATACCCGCAGAGAAAACTGGTATGTTTAAATATCTTTGGTTGCATGTCAAAA
Organism: Eudiplozoon nipponicum; assembly: GCA_029291075.1. Lineage (NCBI taxonomy): Eukaryota > Metazoa > Platyhelminthes > Monogenea > Mazocraeidea > Diplozoidae > Eudiplozoon > Eudiplozoon nipponicum. The sequence continues at coordinate 114,200 of JAQBSW010000876.1, read as the reverse complement.
GGCAATTTCAACGAAGAAATACAAAAAATGTGGTAAGAAGAAGTAAGGAACAAACATAAAATATATTTTAAGCCATCGATCTACGCAACTAATCTAATTCCATCTTGTTAAGCAAGTCAACCCGACAAAACACACACACAGTGTTAACTGAACCGGTGAAACATTGTGCCTATTTGTAGACTTTGTCTAGCAGATCGATAAAATTAAGGGTAAATAAAAATCACTCGGATTGCACCCGTCGCTGACAAAAACCAATATAAATAATTTATGTTGAGAAACAAACATTAACGAAAAATAAGATACTGGTGGAGAACGCAAAAAAATCGTGTGAACAGAGGAAATCATTTTAAAATCGAAACCTTGTTGGCAAACAGCTCCAATTAAACAGCGGACGCAAACTGGTTTCATTAATTATCTATTATTCGTTAAGAAGACTTAAAAAATATAAATATTTTGGGGCCTAGTAACAAGTTAGTTTATGCATTAATGGATAGATAAGCCTCAGCCAGATATTTGTTCCAATATGCCTGGTTTACATTAAATCCAACGAGTTGGTCTATGACTTCATATTAAGTCGGCATCCGCTTCTACTTTCATGGGCACATTCCGAATGGATGGCAACGTCCAAAAGCCTCGCGGCGTGCGGTAAGCTCCTACTCAGACGGCAGTAAGCACAAAGCACATGCGAACAAGTGCCCCAGGCTGCCATTAGCAAAAAGATATCCCAATCTTATAACAGAGTAGGCCAAGTGCATGCAGTATTCACGATAATTAGCTGGCTCAACTAACTGAAGGAATATCGACATTCCGCATAAGGATTGCGCAACAACACCCGCTCTCCTTCAGTCAGCTAAGTCAGCCAATTATCAGCTAGTTAGCTTTAACATTTTAAAATTGACACACTTCACTTATTCGATGTAGAGCCAAACGCAAATTTGGATCGTCCACACACACTGCCAAGCAGAGACTGAAGCACATGTAGCGAAACAGACCAGGCTTCTTCATCGGATCCGTCAAAATCGAAGAAAGACGACAGAAAGTCCACAGCGCGCATGATTGTGAGGTTTCATTCACGGCGCAAAAGAATAGGCAACCCCGGTCGCTTTCTGTCCGGCCTAGTTTGGTTTACGATAACGGACAACAGTAGACTCATATTTTGAAGATGGGCAATTAATTACTGTGTAAGTATTTCAATTCAGATAATAAAAAACATTCAGGTAAGGTCACAACAGCTTAAAAGCATACAAAAATATATGCATGAATACATACATACATGCATGAGAACATACATACAACTACTCATACATGTATGGATACATACATACAAACATACATACATACATACATACATACATACATAAATATACACATATATACAAACATGCATAAATATGTACATACATAAAAACATGCATACATACAGACATGATTCCATACATAGATACATACATACAAATATGTATACATACCTACATACATACATACGTGCATACATACCTACATACATACATTCATACAAAAATTCATGCATGAATACATTCATACAAACATACATGCATGAATACATACATACATACAAACATGCATAAATACATACATACAATCATGCATATATAGGTGTATACATAGATACTTGCATACATACAGGCATGATTCCATACATACATGCACACATACATGCATACACATATACATGCATAGATACATACATATATACATACATAACTATATACATATATACAAACATGCATAAATACATACAGACATACATACATGCATACATACATGCTATACATACATACATATGCATACATACAGGCATGATTCCATACATACATGCACACACATACATACACATATACATGCATACATACATACATACATATATATATACATACATAAATATATACATATATACAAACATGCATAAATATATACAAACGTACATACAAGCATACGAACATGTATACATACAGGCATGATTCCATACATACATGCACACATACATACATACATATATACATACATACATGCATACATACATTCATACATACATACATACAAATAGGCATACATACTTGCATAAATACCTACATACAGGCATATATACATACACATATACCTATATGCATACATACATGCATAGATACATACACATATAAAAACATGCATAAATAAATACATACATTCATGAATGCATACATCCATACATACATACATACATACAATCATGCATATATAGGTGTATACATAGATACATGCACACATACATACATGCATACATACATACCTAAATACATACATAGATACATACAAACAAACATACATACATACATACATACATACATACCTACATACATACAATCATACAAACATACATGCATAAATAGATACATATATACAAACACGCATAAATGCATACATATATATACAAACATGCATACATACATACATACATACATACAAACATACATACATACATACATACATACATACATATATGCAACCATACATACATACATACCTGCACACATACATACATTCCTACGTACATAAAATCATACAAACATACATGCATGAATATATATATACATAAATATATACATATATACATACATACATACATGCATACATACAAACATACATACATACATACATACATACACACATACATACATACATACACACATACATGCATGCCTAAAACAGTATATGCATCAATTGCACGTAGAAGATTCATAAACATTACCTTGAAGAGGTTTGACGGTAAGCTTGTAATATCTTCTTTAAAAGCAGAAAAAAGAGAACATTTGAAAATATGCAGCAATTAGTAAATTAAGTTGCTTATTGTGTGATAAATGCACCTTGGCCGAGAAAAAGATTCACAAGAAATTAAAAGACAATAACTACGCTCTACCAATGCGATGTATCGATAGCCCTAGTTTTCCGCTGACCAGAGATTATGAAATTTAAACTCTACCGGGATATAATTTTTTTCTAGAGATTTTAATGTTTTTACAATAAGCAATGATCATGTACTCAGTATAAAATGGGCAACAAATCTGAAATAAAAATATAAATTTAAAAAAATATTATAATAAGCATGAAACAAATTAATGTTTCGAAACAGCGGCCAACATTCTAAACCTCTGCTAGGTAAATCACCAAATTCAGGTACAGTTAAAAACTAATTTGTGAAGCTCATTAACGCAGAGACTAAAATATCACAAGTGGCCACAAGTCTACTAATAATATAGCCTCTGTGGAATTTGCAGCTGGTCTCAGTTGCACTTCACGACATTGGCTAAAAAATCCTCGTTAGTTAAAACTTCGCTACTATCTTGAAAAGTGCTCGAAATAGTTGCCAACTAACGCATTAACTGAATTAATCTTCAAAATATAAGGTACCACAACAAGAGAGCATGGAAAATGTCTCAGGTTCTACAATAGCAATTATAAGTCATCAACTTAAGAGGTTGACACACTGCCAAAAATTTATCAAAACATTTAGTAATTTAAATCAAGTCTGACACTCAGAGATAAACACAAATCCAGTTTTATTTTAAAAAAACATGATTTTAAATGATTTTTATTGCCACTGGCAATACCAATGATTGTTTGATTGCAAAACATTTAGCTTTCCGACTGGTTTATGAATTGCCTTCAACATGACTTAAGTGATAGAATCACGAGAGAAACAGAATTACACAATAAACTTGAATGAAACGAATAAAACAACAAAAATACTGCAAATAGTTTACCTGAAATGAAAAATTGAAAAAAATCGAGGATATTTATTTTTAAGCTCCATCACAGAATTTTTTTCTCGTTGATTTTTGCAGACCAATATTATTTCTTCCGAGCTCCAATTCTTCTCTTCTTTGTTCTGGCGTAGATATTGTTGTTAGTTATGAAATTTTTACCATTTTACCGAGGCTCTAAAGATGGCCTCAAACGGACGCCAAAACATCGGCTAAAAACGAGTAATCGGAGCATTGGAGAGACAATGCCAAAATTCCAAACTTGAAAAGAAGGATAAATGGCCTGTTTAACAAAAGTGTAACAATTAATTTTGGTCAGTTAGTTAAGGCGATCATTTAACTGAAATCGTGAAACACGAGATGCAACAAGAACAGGCTAACAAATCAAATTAACCGAGAGTTGTCGTAAATATCAGACGGACGCACATTTTGCGCTAGACACGCTACGCTGAAGCAACTGCTACATAAAGAATACAAGTATGACTGAGGCCTAATTATTAGAAAGAACGCGTTCCAAAAAGACAGTAAGCCAAAAATTAATGATCACAACAGACAGAGGGCTCCAACAGAGCAGCCATGCGTTTGAATAAGCGTGGACAAATTATTCGATTACTGGAGAGACAAAAGATATATATATATATATATATATATATATATATATATATATATATATATGTACCTATTTAGATCCAAACAAAACTTAAATAGTGTTCATACGCTAATAGGCAATAGAATGGATGCAGGCCTCGTTACAGTGTGCGCCAACAATTGGCCACTGTGAGCAACCAACGGCGTCTTAGCCGGTTCAATGTGGCGATCTGTCCATTGACGCGAAATGTTCCGATTTCAATCTACATTTTAAGCAGATAACACAAAGAAATAGCAAAATAGCATCAAATATTTAAGAAAAAATACTTTTAATTCAATTAGTATAAAAAATTCGTCGAGACGACATTATAACACAATGCATTGAAATTAATTTATCAGCCACAATAAACCTATATATATATATAGATCGTTTCTATTTTCACCATTTTTTTAAAATATAAGAACAAAACAACGTACTCCATGGAATAACATCTATTAATAAAAATTACCTGATCTGCGTTTTGACTAACGCAGCTTTCATTGTTCCAGTAATTTTCTTTTTGCAATATATTTCGATCTACATTACCGTAGATCTTCATCAGTTGCATTTCACGAAAAAAATGAAGCAAGCCAACGTGAAATGCAACTGATGAAGATCTACGGTAATGTAGATCGAAATATATTGCAAAAAGAAAATTACTGGAACAATGAAAGCTGCGTTAGTCAAAACGCAGATCAGGTAACTTTAATTAATCCAGGTTCGTAACTAAGAAGTTCCTTCAAGAAACATTTATTAATAAATCTTATATCTACCAGTATCTACAGCCATTGTTCTGGATTCGTTAGTATATTCGTTCATTCAATCCCACTGTACATTTGTCGTAACCAATCTCCTCTTCGTTATGTTAGCCTTTGTTTTGCGCAACCGAGACCACTACTTTTGCGCAATTTAGACCACTCCTTTTGGTCGAAATTGCGCAAAACAAAGGCTAACATAACGACGATGAGATTGGTTACGACAAATGTACAGTGAGATTGGACGAACGAATATACTAACGAATACAGAACAATGGCTGTAGATACTGGTAGAAATAAGATTTATTGATAAATGTTATTCCATGGAGTACGTTGTTTTGTTCTCATATATATATATATATATATATATATATATATATATATATATATATATATATATATATATATATATATATATATATATATATACATATATATATAATATATATACACAAAAAAACAAAAAAAAAAAAAACAAAAACACAAAAAAACAAAAAACACAAAAAACAAAAAAAAAAAAAAATATATATATATATATATATATATATATATATATATATAGTTTGCACGCTTGATAGAAACACAAATGCAACTAGATACACTTATCAACTAAGCAATTTATAAGGTTGCACCGCCCACACACTTAGAAGTTTCCGGTCTCACGACCGGCCGACACTAACTAATGGGATACAGTCGTCATCTCGTTTCATGCGGAGTCTCGAGTTTGGTCTAAATTGCGCAGTAACAGTTAGTGGTAAAGAAGTCGACTTGGTAGGTGGGCTGAACACTTCAAAGGTCTACTTTCTTTGGCACCTGCGTCAGTCTTGAACTCCTAAAACATTCCTATATCAACAGGGTGGGACATTAGTCTCCGACATCCATCAGCAAGGTTGCATGCTTCGATGAGTTGTTTCCGAGGTTATTCAAGGATGGTGGCGGTATAATGTCTGGAGCATCGAATAACCTTTTTTCATACCTTATGGAATGAGGAGATCATGCAAATTGCTTAGAGTGAAACGACCATCATTCCTATTGTCAAAAAAGGTAAACTTAAATTTTGTGATAACCATCGTGGAATAAGCTGGACTTCAGTTGAATTTAGGTTATTTGCTTCGATTATCTTACGACAACACAGCGCTTCGCGTGAATCAAATACTAGAAAAGAACAAGCCGGATTCTCGTCATGCCTAGAGTTTAAATATTACCATCACCTTAAAGCAAGTTAATGAACAGCGATATTTATCTCGCCGTCCCACACAAGCTGTAAATTCGAAACTGAAATGGAGCATGACCTATACACGACTGGAGTCAAGCTTATACCAGGATGGTTATTGCACGCACTAAGACCGCCTTTTTGGAATATGGGAATGATGGTCGACTCAGACCAATTAAGTCGAGCGGTTTCCTCATTCCATAAAGTACGGAAACGTTTAGTCAACGCACCCGAAGTTACATTGCCACCATCCTTAACTTAACCCGGAAGCAAATCATCAGGGCCTGCGGCTTTGCAACCATTCTCGTGTTGACAAGCTTGTGCCCGAAAAGGTCCTGAGGCCGGAATTTCTGTGGCTACGGGCCATACATATTGGCTTAACTTGAAGGAAACGCTCATCAAAAACAGGTAAGTAAATAACAAAAAGTTGTGAGCTGAATGCAATTCGGGGTGGCGCAGGGGATATAGTTACAGGCTCTAAAGCAAATATGCCCCAATTCGAGACCCGTTTTCGGCAAAATTCTGGACACCACTTGAAGAGTTCCCAATAAGGAGGAAATTGACCTCCTGAAGGATTTAACTTCGCTATCATATACAATGCATAGTATATATATATATATATATATATATATATATATATATATATATGATAGAATTGTGGTTTATATCAAGCGCACAACCTTGCATTAAATAATTGTTCTCACCACTCGCGCAATCACGGACGATTTAATTGTATGCATCTGCAATTCACCATTTTACCCCGTACCGTTGGACCCATGGGTCCAAACAGATGCCATATAAGCTCCACCTGAACGAAGTGCTAACCAAATGCATGCATTAGTGGATAACTGAAAAGTGTTCGCGGAGTGTGGCATGATGGTGTAATGTGCCCGGTTCGAGCCAAGTCCGTGGCCAAATTCTGCACAATACACGAACAGTCTCCAGTAAGGGCGAAACCAGCTTACTGGACGAATTGCCTTTGCTGCTTTACACAATGCTTAGACTACACTGACAAAATTTATATTACATATATATATATAATGTAATAATAATAATTAACCAAAGCAAGATGTCAAATCTTGCGCGCCTCAAAGTTGAAAGTGGCCAAGTATTTTGTAGATTAGCACTGCAAAATTATACAATGGCATCGGTTTATTTCGCAAACGTAGATTAAAACTTCGTGCACAACTAACCAGAACCTAGTTGATACACGTCTAGCCGTAGTTAAAATTTGCCACGCACAAATCACGTCAACTATGCTGAATTTTAACCATTTAATGCAGAAATGGCAGAAGCGAGACTCGCGGTCAAGCACAGCAGAACCTGTGGTTGAGTAGAATGAGATAAGTCGACGTGCGCATTGGTGTACAATTGATATTTATATCACCAAAACTAGGCGAAAAAATATTAATTAGAAATTAGGACAAACAAAGCAAATTTTTTCTGTTAATTGAATCACGTGATTGATGCGAAACAAATGCGACAAGTTAGATTGAAGCTTGCACGATTAAATCCCAAATCAAAGGTGAGCCGAAGCATGGACTCAGTTTAAATGCTAATATTTTTAACATTTATACAATAAACCATTACAAAGCAAAAGTGAGAGCCTTAAAATATTGTGTAAAGCATCAGATATTTTGGAAATAGATATTTTAGGGGGGAAATGCTGCATTTTAACTATTTCGAATTTTCCCACCTAATAACTCAGCTGTGGTTAGCTTGAAACCCGTCTATCTACGATAACCGGAGTTCAAAGTCGTGCGTTGCTAGGTGCGCTTCCATTGCTCAATGTTATAATGGCGGTATTTCAGAGCTTTTAGTATTTCCATCACTCTCTCTCTATCTCTCTCTCTTCCTCTCAATTCTTACTAATTATTTGTGTGCCTAAGGAGACCGGAGTTCAAAGTCGTGCGTTGCTAGATGCGCTTCTATTGCTCAGTGTTGTAATGGCGGTATTTCAGAGCTTCTAGAATTTCTCTCTCTCTCTCTCTCCCTCCCTCCCTCTCAATTCTTACTAATAATTTGTGTGCCTAAGGAGACCGGAGTTCAAAGTCGTGCGTTGCTAGATGCGCTTCTATTGCTCAGTGTTGTAATGGCGGTGTTTCAGAACTTTTAGAGATTCTCGAAACAGGGGCGCCAATGAGCAGTGGCCAAACGCGTAGTCTCAATCTCTTACAAAAAATATGTGCGATCAAATGCTGTTTCCCAGTCATAAATCCCTATCGAATTCCGGGCTATACGGAGTAGATTGATGTTGCTCAAAAATAGTAGTAACCATATTAATAATAATAATGAAAAATGTGGTAATAGCAGTAGCAGTGAATATTTTGCATATAAGCCTACTGACTGGCCAAGCCCACCGAATAAACGCAATCATAGCTCAAACCAAGCAGTTACCATTAAATCATAGACTTTTGACAATAATCATTCTGCACGCTCATAGCTGCATCTCTACTGGACAACTCGTCAGTATAAGCCACGACATTGTTTGAAGGATTGCGGTGTGCGGGCGTCATAGTGAAGCACGTCACGGTGTGCCATCTTTGGCTGTCGCTTTGCACTATCAGTTTCGCAAAGTGCCGATTGATCCCTATTGCCGTGTATGCATCAAGTTTGTCTCCGAGAGCCTCAACATCGATCATACTACAGGAGAGCACGGGCCGAAACGTCGTCAGTCAACCAAGTTTAGATCGCACCTCATTTCCAGTGGTTAGTGCGAACGATGTTGAAGCCTTCGGAAGAAACTGGACGAATCAGCACCAAGCCACAACGGAGACGAACTTGATGCGTACTAGGAAGTGGGGATCAATCGGATTTTGGCGAAACGGGTAGTGCAAAGCGACAACCCACTATCTCAAATTGTGACATGCTACAATAGGCACGACAATTAATGTAGTTATAATCTGTGATACTACTACTACTACTACTACTACTAATACTAATAATAATAATAATACTAATAATAATAATAGTAATAGTAATAGTAATAGTAATTTTAAACAAATATTAATGCAACATTTTCGAATACTGCTGCTGCTTCCTTTATTGACTACTACTGCTTTTACTACTGAAACTACTGAAATACTACTACGACTACTACTAATACTAATACCACACAGCATTGCACAGCCCTGACAAATCGAGGCTTCACTGCCGCATAACCACAAAATGCATTCTTACGTTCCGATTGTAAATGAAATCTAGTTCACCTGTTCCTGTTGAGGGATTAACACTGTGGTTATCCGACCTCTCGTTGTGGGCCTGCCAAAAGAGTCGCAAAGGCGGACAAATCACCGTGCTAACGGTAAGACCTAGTTTTCAGTATTGATATCATGCAATAACAGTCAACTTTCGCATGATAGCTGTATCCCTTTAGGTCCGACAAAGTTCAGGCACAAGGACATACGTATAAATAAAAAAAAGTGTTATATGACGGCGAAAGAGACTACAAACTTGTGCACGGTTTTTTAGTTGAACTAACCCTTTAAGAAGACTTTCATATGACTCGGGCAACATGACATTGAGCACAACCGTACGATCGGCCAGTTGGATGTACGATTTCAATTCTGGAACCTCAACCACGCATCTGCCACCAATCTCTATAACGTACTCCTTCACCTGAAGACCATTCATCGAGGCACTTGAGTCCTTCACCACAGCGGTGATGCGGTTTCTGATGGACGTAAAGCCTACTTCGCCGCGTTCATTTTTCTGCAAAGTCAAAACTCGCGAGAATACCCTAAATCAGGACCAGAAGCAAACGCGAAAAATAAATGCATTGCTTACGTGGCGAAATAAAAGTAAAATTGGAATCAAGTGCATGAACAAAATGTTGTGTCGCAGACAGAAGTGTGCGTACACGAACACACGCATACATACGCATACATAGCATACGTGCATGAGTGTATGCATACATACGCCTGTATAAAAGCATACATATATAGATATGCACAGATACATATGCACACACTCATTCATACATGAAATTATGCAAACACGTAGAAGCACACATACATACCTTCATACATCATATAAGCCTAAACATATATTTACACACACATGCATCACACACACACACACACATATATATATATATATATATATATATATATATATACTAGAAGGCCCATCCCACGCTGTTGCGACCTCATAGTAATTCAAATTAATTGAACCACTGCAGTGCTTGTGAATACACGACTTGATTTGTTCTTCCCTCCGGTGTGTATACGATCAAATCAGATGGTCTTCCGACTCGGGAAGAGGCCACATAAGGTTGCCCATGAGAGAAGCATGGAGTGTCCAAATCAAATCCGCAAACTTGCAGAGATTGTTCTTACGCTTTGCTGATGGTCACCGCAAAAACAAGTCTCACTGGAAACTGTAAGCGCTTGAATTCAGACGGCAGGTCTGGTGGCCTAAATGGTATACAGTAAACAAAAGTTCCTACGCATTGGGGTTCAAGTGACACAATATCATCTTGCACACAACCAATCTGAATCATATATAGATAGTGATCTTTCCAGGAAGTGTTAGAATTGGTGTAGCGAAATTGGTGCGAATCGGTCCAGCCGTTTTCATTTTATTCGCGGACATACATAAATACAGACAAACATTCATTTATATATATAGAGAGACAAAGAAGCCCTATCAAAACAACGCACTTATTAGAACATAACTAGACGTGCACACAATGCAGTTACGAGGCAAAATTGACTTCAATGAAAGAGATCATGCAACTTTAGGCGTCTTGTCGTTACGTCCTGAGCGGCTAGAGCGTATAGCACAGCAACTGAGGACACCTACGGACAGCCTCGTCAAGATCATACCAATTTGCTTCCAGTGAGCGACAGTGACGCCCGTTTTGTTTCCTCGAAAGCATATAATAGCGCAGACAGTGCAATTGTCTAGAGATTGTCCGTCTTCAGACATGAAATCTCCTAGGATACGGACTGTAAAGCACCATGTGTGTAGATGGACAGGAAGTCTATTTCAGCCGCGTCGTCCATCAAAGGAAACAGCGTTTTAGAAATGTCATTGTGCCAGTCGGTTAAATAGATAATTAACGTTTGCATACAGTTCTAGAGATATGGCTTCAAATTCACAACCTAACCTGGAGCGTATCATCAAAACGAGAGTATTCGCGCAGTTTAGAATTAGCTCCTCCATGTCACGCGATTTTTTACCAGCAGTCAAAACGCCATTCACACTGAGGACCTGATCACCAAATCGTAATCCGGCCTTTGCGGCAAGAGAATCGGCCTCCACATAGTTAACAACTACAATCTACAAGACAAACACAAAAATAAGAACAATGAAAATGAAATACATCTTGATTCTTCTATTAAAACTTGAACCATGTTTGTTAAGTTGGCCAAACCATTAACCCATGTCTGCATATGCAATATAAGCACCAAGCACATTTTATTCATCCAGTGGCACACTTACGGTAGTTTTACCATGTTGTGCAACTGGGTGAATAATATGTGCTCGGTGCTTATCTCACGTATACAAACATGACTTAAAGTACAGGCTACCGGCTAAATTTATTTGCCAAAGGCTGTAGGAGGTACAAGTCTGCTAAGCATTGGCTTGTTTACCAAAATACAAATAATCAACTAAAGATATATATATATATATATATATATATATATATATATATATATATAAGCAATCGAAAGTAAAGACTACTGTAATCTAATGCCTTACCTGGTTATTGCATCGAAATCGGAGGCCCAACTTCTCCGACACATTACGGCGTTTAATAACAAGCTCGTGAATAAACGGTTTTATGCCACAAATCGCCTCTCGCTGCGTTACCAGTTCACTGCCAGTACACGGCGCGGAAACGAGAACTCCATCATCTTGGTCGGCAAGATCGTCCACGCATTCCAACTGTCTACCGTTGCTGTTAAACACCGTCAGTTGTAGGTCACTGCGCAGGCTATTATACAACTCAATTTGACGTTCAATCGTGTCAGTGGCGGAGGCTGCGGAGACTTCAGGCAATGCAAAAGCTTCTGAAAGGAGTGATTTCGTCTGTAAGCAGTCCTCCATTGTTGGGTAAGCAAAATTCACTAACAACAACATCATAACCAGAAAATAAACGAAAAATATATTTTATTACAGTTAGATACTGCTTTCGGCGGACAACTGTTACCAAGTGAAGAATATATATATATATATATATATATATATATATATATATATATATATATATATATATATATATATAATATATATATATATATATAATAATCAAGTTTGCAAACAAGGCGATTCATTCAGTAGACCGGTTTTCCTTATTCGGAGCTCATCACGTACTGGCCACAATTTTCCGCGAAGAGGTCTCGAACCTGGGCACGTCTGCTTCGCAATCTGATGCTCCAACCACTCAGCGACTCTGCCACACAACAAATTAGCTCAGTTGTGACCAGAAGGATAAACCAAAGACAGCATGAACGGAAAGTATAATCTCGTGCACATTTGTTTCATGCTTACTGGCGACTCATCAGTAGGAGCCGGTTTTACGCCCTTTAACCACTATATATTTGGTAGAAGAATGTGGAATAATAGGACGCTACAATCTCCTAGGCGAATGTGTAAACCTGCAGTTGTGAAGGAGTCTCATATTGAGTCTTCAAATATGCGACTTACTTCATCTGTTTTTAGATGGTTATTACTGCCATTTAAAATTGTATTAACTTTTGATTTTCTTAGATGTCTTGCACGGATACATTGGAACAATCAGTGGATATTACCTAATGCAAACGTTCCTTTCATCTTTTCAGCCTTTTGGTCGAAAAGGATGCGAGATCGACTTTTAATCTGCGCTTAAGCTGGCATCTTACATTTCTACGAATTTTAAAATGTGTCGAGCTAGGTGGAATTTGGCGCCTTCTTTCGAGCACCTCCATAGATTTTACAGAGATCTAATGATTATTTCTACGGTAGTTTACAATGCCAAACACATTAGAAACTGCATTGTGCATAGTGGACCAAAGTAAACTCGAATTTTCGTCATTAAAACCAGTTAGCATTTACATTAGGATACCTTCATATTATTATCGGAAGGACGGTTGGTTGAGTTTGCCTACATCTATTTGAGGTTTATTCTTATTTATTTTCTCTAAAACGTAAGTGTAAATCAACAACGGATACGTGCATGGTCCGAGTCGACATAAGTGTTCCAATCCTGGATGCAACCACGTCATCTAAAGTTAATCGCTACATGAAATATTTGAGTCAACTGTTGTCCTGGGGGGCTGGTGGACGTCGTGTTGCAACGGCTAGCACTACGTCTTAGTAGTTTGTGCTACTTAGATATAGTCTATATTGCGCGCAGCAATCCAACAGTCGTTCACCACTGTCAATGCGCTTGAAGCTTAAATTGTATTTTCCACCTAAATGAAATTCTGACTCCACCAAGAGCTTAGAGGCGAGACAAATTGCACGTGTTGTTGTTAACGTGGTGGTGGCACCGCGTCACACCAGCTGACGCTTCAATGCCACACAACGATAGAAATCAAAGTTCTCTGTGAGCTGTAAATAAGCACAAGGTCGCCCGTTCCCCGTGAATTTATTCTTCACCAATCATCAGATTCTAGACATCAGATGAAATTGGCTGACCAACTCCACAACACCAAACGATTATTTGCAACAAAGGAACTTGCATTTTGGAAATGGAGCGCATAAGGTGGTATTCAAAGGATGTGAGAGCATAATATTTATTATCAACATTGACTAATGCGTCAACTTAGTACCATTTTATAACTGAAAACAGTTCTTGCATAGTTGACTGCGCGATTTGCGCTCGCGGGTTCTCGCTTTGCACTTTCGGTTTCGCAAAGATCCGAACGATCCCCCATTTTCAAGCACTCAGCGATTTAGCTTCATTCGGGAGGGCGTGTCTTCGTTCCTTTCTTCCGAAGGCTTCAACATCGTTCATACTAGCCACTGGAGGCGAGGTTCCAGTCAATGAAAATTGGATCGTACCACAAATGTTGAATCTTCGCCATGTGCCTTCGGGGATTGTCGCTTTGCACTTCATCAGTTTCGCAAAGATCCGATTTATGCCTCCATTTCCAAGTACGCATCGCGTTTGTCTTCGTTTTGGCTAGGTGCAGACGCGTCCCTTTCTTCAGAAGGCTTCAACATCGTTCATACTAACCACTGGAAATGAGGCACGATCTAATCTTCGTTGACTGGCATTTCTAGCGGTTGGTATGAACCATGTTGAAGCCTTCCGCGGAATCAGCACCCAGCCACCACGAAGATGAACTCGATGCGTACTTGGAAATGGGGATCACTCGGATCTTTGCGAAACTGATCAAGTGCAAAGCGACAACCCACGATAGCCAATCGCGGAGATCAAACGTATAGACTTTTATCACATAGTATTTCATATGTAATGAAACTGATTACCTAACCCTATTATTTTACCGTTACATCAAAGTAACACCTTGATTTTTTGTTTCCGTATAACCAATAAAATCGTTCTGAAATAAGCAATACATTGTCCGTTCTTAATAGTAAGTTCAGATTGTGTGCTAACACAATGAGTCAGAAAGACTCACAATTCATGATGCCGAAGATAAGATCTGATCTCCAATGAAGACAGTATAATTATTAAGTTTATTCAATAAATACGAAGGCATATCTTATCTTCATTGTCCACAAAGTATGTTGTACTTATGTCGATGAATTTGCTACCAATATATCAGATTTCAGTTTCCAAAGCTCTTTAAAAGGTCCGCTGATTACAAGAACTTTAGACTAGTAATAAATCAAGTTCGAAATTCTTCCGATGAGCAGATCTTTGAAACTGGACTTCCAAATTGAAGCATAAACAGCACAAGTGATTATATAATGAAACGAACATTGGTTGCTCGGGCGGTGATAACTTTGAATCAACATTGCGATCTTGATACAAACACCTGACTTATAGTTTCAATAAAATATGGATTTTGTTATCATGTGAATTTATATTCTTGTTGTGTTCATCGAGTAGATCAACTAAGGATTTTAAAAAACTGAAAATAGTATTCTGTAAATACAATACATTATTCGTGCTATAAACAAGACTGGCAAGCTGAAAATAGTGTTCTGCACAAATATGAAAAAAATGAATGGTTAACTGAATATAGTGTTCTGCAATAAAAGAATAAATAACGAAACATAAGATGTGCCTCTCTCTCTCTCACACACATATATATATATATATATATTTGTACCTTTCTTGATTTCATCATGGAAACTGAAAATCAGTCATTCTATCCGGATTGAGCGAACTATACCGACGGTAGAAGGAAATAAGCCTAAGAAAAATGTCACAAATATGAGGATGAGTCTACTATAGGATGATGGAAGTTTTTGTGGTTCAACAGTCGTTAGTCACTGCAAATCTTCCCCGCACATTACGGAAGTAATTTTACGCCACTACTAAGAAGATACAATAACCAAATGTCTTTCTCAATTTTAATAAGAGCTCATGCACATCAGCGCGAGATATGACGACAGCCAAAATCAAAAGAAACATCAGTGATGCTGTTGCTTAATGGTAAAAGTGGTTCCACGTTTTCATTCACTTAAACTTTAATGATAGATCGGTAAAATCTTGAATCCTTTACATTTCCAGGTGCGCGGATTTTATTTTGCCATGATTGATTTCTCACCTGTCCCTTCATGTTGAAGCCATCCATTAGCTGTTTACAAACAGATTTTTTGCCTAAAGGTTTGCTGAAACAGTATCGAAAATACATTTAAAAGCCTATCAATCAGTGAATAAAACGGCTTCTGATAAGTATGATTGCTGACAAAAAACCAAAGTTAGCGAACAGTGAGAGAAAATTGCAACTTTTTGGACAAAGAATGGAGGCACTCAACAAAGAAGACATTGATGCGTTCACAGTTAAGTGTGAGATACTAATAAATGTTACGCGAGACAAAGATATAAATTATCTGATCAGGAATTTAGATAAATGCGCTGGAAAACCCAAACTTCTAACCAATCCAGATAGCGTTATCTTTAGCATTCAAGTAAAATAATTTCCAAGCATCAATAGGAAACACAATAACATGGAGCAAAACGTTTTTCCCTGAGAAAATTTCCGAAAAGCCACGACATCATAGATATGCATTTTGCAGTTGAAACCTATTATAATTGCCTAAAAGAGTCACCCACGAAGAATTTAACACAGAGAATTTTAAGACAGAAATAATGAGCGCAGCAGAACATTATTTGTAGAGATTCAAGAGAAATCAAATTCTCACAATGTGACACGTGGTTGAACTTCGAACTCTTTAAACTGATAGAACAATAAGACTTGCTACACGAGAGAAAGAATCGGGAAATAATATTCTGAAAACTGATGTTTAGAACTCATCTACGATAAAAATTATAAACGGTAGGTCAAAGTGCAGGCGAGAAATCAGACAAATAGTTGATTCAGTAACCATAGAAGCAAGAATCAACTTCATCCTCACAAAAATTGAAACCCGTTGCAAAATCTATATAAAATTAAAGAGAAAAATTAGAGCTCCTTGAAAACAGTCACAAAATCTAACATATTGATAGGGATCCAGGAAGGCTATATGGTAAGTCAAAAGAAAACAACGCTCAATCAAGTCTCTAAACTCCACCAATGTATGTATTCAAATTCTTGTAGCATCATAAGCATATACTCAGTTAAAGATTTTTTTGAATTAAAAGAAGAACTGAAGGCCAAGAACGTCGTCAGTGAAATAATGGCTGCAACGGGTGCATTGTCACTGTTTACATACTTGCCATTAACAAATACAGCAGTGATACTCTGCGATTAAACTTAAGATGAATAAATGAATTTTACGATTTTTGTAAAGGACATAACGCATTTTGACCTCCAAAAAAATCGTTTAATTTCCATTTAATAGTGAGAAGTTCCGTCAGTTCAATGGCGCTGCCATGCATAGCGGTATGGTACCGCTCCTAGCGGATGAATACATTTACCATTTAGAATAAACAGGCCTACGTAATATAGTTGATCAATGTAAAATCTAGCATTCTTTATTCCAAAAACTAAAATTCTTGGAAAATATTTATAAAAAGCTAACAAAGCCGAACCAGATATCAAATTTACACTAGAAGAGAAAAATGCTATTAAACGGTTCAGAGAGATTGATAGCAGTTTGAAAAGGTCGATATTTCGGAACTCCACGTAAACGGGAAACTGCAATCATTACAACAGTTAAGTCCAGAATATTACCAAAGGATCCTGGTAAATAACTTAGCCTACCGAACCCGGAAGGTATGCTCGAAGCACAATGTCGAATAAGATTAATAGAAATAAAAGATCTAGCAAAAAAACAATTATCATTCATTGATTTTAGGATGAAACCTCGACCGGTTCGCATAACGGAAAGTTCTAATTGAACCCACGTTTCCGAGGACATCTTCCAGCCTCCACAATAGATAGAAGAATAAATTGAATCACGGTAATAAAAATCTCAACGTGTTACAGTAAACGTCGAATTCAACACACAGAGAGTAATAACTTTGTACGCTAAAGATCATCTGCCTTTCTTTTTCCAAAATTTTTGCTTACACTTTCAAATGCATAGGGGGTAACACATTGTGGAGGAAGATAATTCCTCCGCCAAAATTAAAGTGACATTAACTGATAAATTTAAACCACCTTGGCTGATTGAAACGTATTTTATTTAAAAAGTATTATTTTCATTTATTTTCCAGAACTTTCATTTTTTAAATACTTGACTTTGAATTGTGCGCCATTTTCAGTTTTCGAGCATTACTGTCCTCGATTGGTTGTAACTTCCTCGGCCTGCTGCACTTGTTTCATTTTTCTTCATTTAAAGTTTGATCGATTTCTACAATATACGCCTGCTAACACTGTCTTCTATTTTTATTGATGCACGCATTTGGGGACGTTCTGGAACAGGTAATTTAATAATTCTGTTTTTCGCGTCTATTTCTTTCCAGATTATTTGTTCGGGTGTTTTGTAACGTGAAAGGCTTCACATCCCGATTTGCCTAACATTAAGTGTAAATTTAATAATTAAATTCGATAGATATGGAAGCTAATCTTAAATTGGAGGACGCTAGCAAGTTAGCGCAAGACATGGCAGGTATGAATTTAGCAGATGTGAATGAAAATACAAGCTTATCAGATTCTATTGTAAATTATAGGACTGCACACGATCTGGCATCTATGGGGTTCTCAGACACGAATAGGTTACAAGCCTCTACAAAATTTGGCGACCGCGCCAGTCCAATAATATTAAGTCTACCGCAGTATAAATCTGAAAAACATTCAAGTTGGGTCGGAGATGCCCAAATGATATTTAGCGCTTATAATATTGTAAACCCTATGGAGAAATTTGTTGCAGCATGGATAGCATTGCCTGAAAATTTACGAAATGCCTTGGAAAATTACAGACAGAACAGTTGAAGAAAAACCGTACAATGCATTTGAGTTACTAATGGCTGAAATTCAACAGAGATATTATCCTGAAAGATCGGCACAAATGTGCGAATTATTACGCTTAGAAAAAATGGGGCGTCAACTACCGTCAGAATTTTACGAACGCCTTTGCACAAAAGCTTCCAGGTTGAATATATCCAGAGATGTGGTAAATTCTATTTTTACAGCTGAGCTACCATCTAGGCTTAGAACCACATTGGAAGTATTTTAAACTATGAACATTGATTGGTCAACAAAACTCAGAGGGCTAGACGGTGTATATAAACAACAGGAACCACAATTACATGCTGTAACAGCAGTTTCTGCCATGGTTCAGCCAGTCAGGGCAGATGCCGAAATCAACCTGACTATACAAGAAACCTTGCGTTACTTATGTAGAGAAGTTACTAGATTACGTCGAGATATTTCGCAATTTCAGTCAGGATAATTATACTAGACGTCGAGGGAGTCACTCACGTCAACGCTTCGAAGGGCCACGCGGATGGTGTAAAGCACATTGCGAGTACGGTCGAAGTGCAAAGTGCCAAGGTGAGAATTGTATATACCCGCGATTAGGTGAACCCAGATGGAAAGGAAGCACTAAACCGGTAGAGAGAAATCCATCACCAGGAAAAGGATAAAACCCCCGCTAGTAAGAGCCGTAGGGGTGGTTCCGTTGCAAAGGCACCCAGATATGCCTTTAAAAGGCATACTTAAGACAAAGGTTAAAAATGCGACAGGACTAGTTAGCACCGATCCAGAAGGCAAGAGAGTCCGATTCTTACTAAGCGGAGATCTAGAAAACATTGCCGGATTATCCAGCAACAAATTCATTATTAATGATGAATTATCTGGATTAGAATATCTCATCGATACGGATGCTGAGATTAGCATAGTTAGGTCACACGTGGTGGAAGCCGATTGCCTCACATTTGATTATCAACTATGGGCCGCTAACGGTAGTCCGATAGGAGTCTAGGGGATGAAAGAAATGTCGGTAACGTTAGGCCAGAAATCTTCCTTTAGATGGAATTTTCTAGTAGTCGATGTCAAGGACTACATCATTGGCATGGATTTCTTGACACATTTCAAGCTGACATTAGACCCCAAAGCTAGGAATATCGCAGAAGGCGAAGGGATGTCAACACATACTGAGTCTAACACGTTGACAGTTAGAACGGTTCTTTTATCTCGTCCAACGGTTGCACATGACTTTGCCGATATAATCGAGAAGCACCTAGCAGTGTTTCAACCTTTCAGTGCCAAAAGGATAGGTCTGAAGTCAGGAGTAGAACACCTAATAGAATTGGTGGCTCCATTGCCTTGTTCACCAAAGGCTCAACCATTGGTACAACACAAGCAACAAGTTGCTTTGTCAGAATTTCACCAATTGCGCAAAGAGGGGATTTGTAGAAGGTCAAATTCCAATTTTGCTTTCTCAGTAGTGGTAGCTCTCAAACCTGAACCGGGTCAATGGAGGGTTTGTGGAAATTATCGTCTATTAAACTCAGTGACGAAGGGTGATTCTTATCCTCTCCCTAACCAGAGTACTTTACTCCGAGATATAATGGGATATGAGGTTTATTCAACTTTAGATCTCCAGAAAGCGTACTATCAGATACCAATGGAGGAAAGTTCGATACCACTCACCGCAGTCAGATTTCCAGGAGGGGGATCGCATGAATTTCTTCGAATGCCTTTTGGTTTGAAAAACGCCAGTCAGACATTCCAGCGTTTGGCTGAAGAAATCCTTCAGAATTGTCCATTTGCGAGGGTGTACATAGACGACATAATAATTTTTAGTCGCTCACGAGATGAACATCGTGGTAGGCATTTGGAAACGGTTTTGACCAGGCTGGAACAACATGGATTAGTGGTCAAACTTAATAAGAGTAACATCCGGATGCTCTTCGGTTAAATACCTTGGTCATATACTTTCCAAAGACGGGAATTCAAACCTTTGGAAGATAAGATCCAAGCTATTAAGGACGGGTGCTGACGGGAGCCCCGAACTCAGTGCGCCAGTTGCGAAGGTTCTTGGGCGCGATCGGCTTATCACCGTCGATTTATTCCAGGTCTAGCCCGGAATTCTAGGGTCTTCGATACGCCATCGTACTCGTTGAAAATCAAATCTGACATGGAACTCCTAGGTTTACGCAATGTTTATGGTCCGCGTCACTGGGAGCGTCATTGGCCCTCTTTATGTTCAGAAATGGCTGCCAACCGCCCGGCATGGAGAGGTTTAATCCGGGATATCAATGGAGCCGGCTTATCCTCTAAAAGGAGCTGCAGCCGCCAGTAAAGTAAAAGTAAAGTGAGTAATCGTGAGAAAGAGCACGATCAAGAACTCTTGGCCTATAAACTTGAGTCCAGAAGACCGAGAAAAAATCCAGAAGGCCAAGGAAATGCTAAGTGACATAACCACGTTAGCACCTGTAGATTCGGGAGAACACCTTTCGAGCTAATCACAGATGCCTCAGATGTTGCAATAGGGGCAGTGCTACAGCAAAGAGATCAGGATATAGTAAGACCGATGGGGTTTTATAGCCGTAAGCTTAATGATCGAGAGAAACGTTATGATACGTTTGGTAAAGAGCTTCTAGCAGTGTATGCCGCAGTGCTACACTTCGAGCATTACTTAGACGGACATAAGTTTAAGTTATTGACCGATCATAAGCCATTGATCAGTATACTTGGTAAAACAGCTAGGCTCAATTACTCTAGTAGAGTAAATTCCCAAATAACACGGTTAGCAGAGTTCGATTTCACTGTGTCTCATATTGCTGGTAAGGAGAATGTGGTAGCCGATGCACTTAGCAGACCGAATGAAGCCGATGTCGAGCTGATATTTCAAGGTCCATTGAAGAATTTAGTTAATTCTATGCCTGATTTAGTTAGTCAAATCGAGGAAGCGCAAGGATCGGATCCCTTTACATTAGTTCTGTCCAAAAGGCCAGGATATGTCCGTAAGCTCATAAGTGGTAAGTGGTTGTTATGCGAAACGTCTAGAAGTCAACCACGACCATATGTACCGTTGGAGTTACGGGCCAAAATTATCCAAGTGTTACATGACATGGGGCATCCATCCATTAAAGCCACCATTCGATTAATCAACGACAGATACGTATGGCCGCACATGTCTAAAGACATACGGGTATGGGTAAGAGCCTGTGCCAAGTGTCAAACGTGTGAGGTGTGGAGACATACCAGAACCGAGATAAAGAATATTGGGATACCAATTGAACGGTTCAGACACGTACATATAGACATTGTCGAAATGCCCGAGGTTAATGGTAACAAATATTTGCTAACTATGGTAGATAGATTTAGTCGTCAATTCGAAGTGGCGATTTTAAAAGACATGACAGCGCAAGAAGTCTTGTTTGCGTTTCTACATAATTGGATATCGCGTTATGGTGTTCCGGAAAAGGTCACTAGTGATCGCGGTAGTCAATTTATGTCCGAGCTTTTCGAAAGATCTCTCAACATCATGGGAACAACTGTATTGCATACTAGCGCATACAACCCACGTGCGAATGGGATGGTAGAAAGGCTACATCGTGAACTGAAAGCTGCATTAAGGTGTACTTGTGGAACAAGCTGGATACACGATCTTCCTATAGTACTACTCACCATGCGCAACAGATATAGGGCTTAATTAGATACTTCAATAACAGAACTGGTTTAAGGAGAACCATTAAGGTTGCCTGGAGATCTTCTAATAGAAACTCCAAGTAGTCTTGATTTGGCTTCTAGTTATGTGGATTGGTTCGTAGGACCACTAAGAGATAAAATGTGTCGGTTGGCTCCGACCAAGACTAGAAATGCAAAAACTAAGTGCTATGTGTCCTCTGATCTAAGATCGGCTTCGCATGTGTATATAACTAATGAAAATAGGAAGAATTGCCTGACACCATTTTACAAAGGACCATATAAGGTCAAGACTACTTACTGCGCTGACTCCTTTTGGAGGATAAGCCGGCTCCATTGATTTCATGGAGTTTCTTGGGAATTTGGTACAAGTGGTGTCCCCTCAGCACTCGATAAGGTCAAGAGGATGAATGACAAGAATGTTATCATAGAGGTAAATGGCATTAAGGATTGCGTTACGTTGGATCGTTGTATTCCCCAGTTTATCTAGTTAGACGATACGACTGAATTAACAGATGCGTTGAATGACCATCGTTCTTTGGGCGAATCTGATGTGTGCAATCCCATCATACAGGCACATAACGAAATGCAGAACTCAGAAGACGCGTTGTCTAATATAACAAAATCTTATTCTACCAGTTCACAACATGAAAACTGTTTGGCTATACCAGATGATACGGAAGAACCAGTGTAAACTCTACCGGGCGCGATGCCGACCTCAGGGGCGCCATTATGCACAACTCGTTCTGGAAGAGTGCAACGTCAGCCGAAGAATCATGATTACGTCTATTACTAGCCGTCTTTTTTTAGAAGGTGGTGTATGTGGAGGAAGATAAATCCTCCGCCAAAATTAAAGTAACATTAATTGATAAATTTAAACCACCTTCGCTGATTGTAACGAATTTTATTTAAAAAGAATTTTTTCTTTTATTTTCCAGAACTTTCTTTGTTTAAATACTTGACTTTGAATTGTACGCCATTTTCAGATTTAGAGCATTGCTGGCCTCGATTGGTTTTAACATCCTCGGCCTGCTGCAACTCTTTCATTTTTCTTTATTTAAAGTCTGATAGATTTTTACAATATACGCCTGCTAAAACTGTCTTACATTTCTTATTGATGCACGCATTTGGGGACGTTCTGGAACAGGTAATTTAATAATCCTATTTTACGCGTCTATTTCTTTCCAGATTATTTGTTCGGATGGTTTTGCGACGTGAAAGGTTTCACATCCCGATTTGCCTAACATTAAGTGTCAATTTAATAATTAAATTCGATAGATATGGAAGCTAATCTTCAATTGGAGGACGCTAGCAAGTTAGCGCAAGACATGGCAGGTATGAATTTAGCAGATGTAAATGATAATACAAGCTTATCAGATTCTACTGTAAATTATAGGACTGCACACGATCTGGCATCTATGGAGTTCTCAGACACGAATAGGTTACAAGCCTCTACAACACACATAAGAAAGAAGATGGAGCTAATGCATAGAAATCATTAACGAGCCTAAAAAATTAATCCAAAAAGAAGTAGCACCGTCCGAGAAATCATCAATTACTGAGCATATAATGCAGAGGACAGCAATTGAGCACAAATAACTTCTACGATCTTCACAAAGCGAGGCCGCAAAATTTTGAATAACTCGCAAATAATTATGTTATTAGTTTTATCGGGAAGGAACCTAAATTCGACATAGGTAAATTTATTGAGTTCTTTGCTTTTAAGGTCCTCAATTTCGTAAAGTTATACTGCAGCAATTCCAGAGAATATGAGCATTCACACTGTTTTAATAAACAGTTTGCAATAAAGCTTAAGAAAATTAGCCTAAGAAAAGGTGCTGAAAGGAATGAGGAATTTAGTTATAAATTTCATTATCAATCGAGTAATATTGGAAATACAAATCTGGTATCACTGAAGCTGCTGTGATAGTGACCAAAGAGCCTCTATACATCGCTAGTTTACCGTTCAAAATATTTCGTGCACTATTTTCTCATACAAAATGTGCAATAAAATGACACTACAGAAGAAGACAAAACAAACTTTCAACTATAATCAAAATGTTGAACTTGTTTGCGACATTCTTCCGGGACAGACGATTGTACCACACTAAAAGAAAGATTTTCTTCTTCTTAGAAATAGTTTTAAAATATCAAATTGATCACACACACTTATAAACAATCATACTTTTGATTTTTATTTCGACTTTATCAAATATCAGGCTAGATGGTCCTTGTTGCCAAATAAATAATTAATAAATGTTGAAATAAGTCAAGTAAATCACCTGTAATATTGTCATTCATTTCGCTCCCACAGCACTTCGTTAAAGAAGATGAAATTTTACCACAATGTTTACAACGCATTGGATATAATTTTAAAGATATTTCCCAGAAAATACACGTTATCAGTCAGTTCCGAATAGTTGAATAGCCAATATGATATAGTTAACAAAGTGTGAAAAATGCAAACGAGAAATTGGCTAATTATCCTTATATATTTAAATAAAAATATAATATTAAACGAAAATCGACATGGAGTTGTGCATGAATTCCAAATTGACCAAACTAAACAGGGCATATTATCTAATCTTATATATTTATTTGTCTGCCGTCTTAATATTTTAATCGGCAATTTGGAATACTTCATTCTAGAATAATTTAGTTAAACGCAGCAAAAATGGGCAACTGTGTAAACGCCACGGTCGCAAGTAAATACCGTGCGACTTTACAAAAAAACGGTAAGAACCGGTGATAATGAGATAAAGTTAGAGCGAGTGGCCTTTATTAGAACCGGAATTGCGTCCAGATCCATCTGAATTTTATGACAGACTTATTTCAAAATCCATCGGGCTTGATATATCTGAGGAAGTTATAAATAGTATATTTGTAGCAGAATTGCCTGTTAGACTAAGAGCCACCTTGGATGTATATGATACATTGGAACTAGAGTAGCCCAAGAAGCTCAAAGGGTTGGAGAAAGTGTATCGTCAGAAGGAACCTGAGTTGTATACAGTAACCGCAGAATCACGCCTGGAGCAGCAACTTAGACATCTCTCAGAGAGACTCCTGACCACAGAGAATGAATTAAGTACCCTCCGCAGGGATGTGGGTTGGATAAAAAACAATAAGGAAAGTTCCAATAGTGGTAGGGTAAATTCTCGGAGTCAACGTTCAAATTCCAAGCATTGGAGAGGCGAATCGCGTGAGATTGTACAAGGACCACGCGAGTGGTGCATATCGCATCGCAAATACGCCGAGTTTGGAAAATGTCAGGAGGGGGGATGCACGTTTCCAAAGTTGGGTGGTCCCCGATAGAAAGGAAGTAGTTTTCCTGTAGCCTGGTCAAAGCTGCCGGAAAACTAAAGAAGCCCCCGCTAATAGGAGCCGTAGGGGGGGTTGCGCATGCAAGGCTCCAAAGTATGCATATTCGTGGCTTACTAAAATCATCGAAGTTAGGTTCGGAAGCTTCGATGGAAGAGACGCGCGGTAATACAGTCCGTAAATCTGTTAGATTTCGGCTGGCAGGTAATCTTAAAGAGGTTGCTGGTTATAGCAACAATAAGTTCGTTATAAATGATGAACTTAGTGGCTTAAATTTCTTAATAGACACGGGTGCAGAGGTGAGCATAGTTCGATCTGATGTGGTGGAAATTGATAGCCCCACATTCGATTACCAACTATGGGCTGCTAATGGAAGTCCAATTGAGGTTAAGGGAGTTAAAGAATTGTCAGTGACATTGGGGCAGAAATCTCCATTTACGTGGAATTTTCTGGTCGCGGATATAAAGGATAACATCATTGGGATGGACTTTTTGATCCATTTTAATCTCGCTTTAGATCCCAAATCTAGGACCATTGGACAAAGCACGGGGATAGTGACTTATGCTGAGACTGGGACCTCAGTAGTTAGGTCAGTGAGACTACCCAGACCCGTCGTCGCCGATGACTTGGCGGATGTCATCGAGAAACACCTGGCCGTGTTTCTGCCATTCAATGCTAAACGCAAGGGTTTAAAGACAGGCATAGAACACCAAATCGAGTTGGTGGAGCCACTACCTTGTTCGCCGAAGTCTCAACCGTTAGCACAACACAAGCAGCAGGTTGCTATTGAAGAATTTAAGCGGTTGAGAGAAGAAGGAATTTGTAGGCGTTCAAATTCCAACTTTGCATCTCCAATAGTGGTTGTTCCCAAACCTGAACCTGGTCAGTGGAGGGTTTGTGGTAACTATCGTCTATTGAATACGGTAACAAAAGGCGATTCGTATCCTCTACCGAACCAGAGTACTTTGCTCAGGGATATAATAGGGTATGAGTTATATACAACGTTAGATCTGCAGAAGGCGTACTATCAAGTACCTATGGAGGCAGAATCTATACCGCTCAGAGATTTGGACTTGTCTTGTCGAAGGAAAAAGAGAGTTTTAGAACTGTGTTGCTGAATTGTATAAGCGGGACACTGCTTGGTTCCATCTCTGACTCTTTGTGAATAAAACATTATAATATTCTTGTCGATTTGATTTTTTTAAATATCAGCGAAAAGAACCACAATTTTGCTTTGGGTATTTAAAGGTTATATTTGTTTTAAGGTCTCAATCATTCCGATTCAGTATCATTTGGATATCAGCGTATCCGGGTAAGCTTACTTATTTAATATATTATATAAATTGCAAGTAACTTAATAATATTATGTCTGGTTTATTAAATACTGAGGCTACAGAGCAGTTGGCTAGTGGACTTAAGGATTGTAGCTTAAGAGATAGTTCAGAGGAACTTAAGTGTTCCAAGATAGATGATCATTCCGCATATATAGATTTTCCGGGCCTGGCATCCAAGAGACCCCCTTATGGTAGTGACCAAAGGGCCTCTACAATCCATCGGCTAATGCCGAGAAAATTAAGCAGTGATGCAGTGTCTATAATTACTCCTAGACACTTGAGACTAGTTCTGGTAGAATGGCTGCTGCCTCTCTATTTTGGCGTCAAAATCAGATAGGCGAGTTGCTGTGTTAAGGCTCAAAATTGTTATGTTAAAGACCTGCGACAACACGATGCAGGCTGGCACACATAGACGTACAATAAATATATTGTTGATTCATATAACAAGTTGTGCAGCAACAAGATTGGTGTGACTTAAATTCTAGTGACTAGGTGACAGCGTAACGCCGATCCAGAAGTCGGCGTAGGTAAACAGGCAATATGACGCGAGACAGCAAGCACAGATAGTGCGAAGCAGGAAATACCAAACATGCTAAATTCAAGCATGGTAAATGCACGTGCTTATATAGTTTGGAAAACGAAAGCTCGCTCGCCATTGGTTAGCGGCCAATTTCGCTTGTTTTAATTGGTGCCGCGTAAATGAGATATGAATTTCATTTAGGCAATATGTCGGCGAATTGTTCTGAGCCGTTACATAAATACCTCTCTCTGAAAAAAGTAAAAACATCCCTCTTGGCGAGGCTTCATAGGTAATGTAGGGCGGAGTTCGAACCCTGTTAAGCAACTGGTTATCATTCTGCTCATAGCTTTTTAAATTTTTAAAATGTACTGTTAATGCTGGGCAGGAGCATGCTTGTTGGTTACTCCAATAATAATAATATGGTGCCAAATAACCACTAGAAATTGGCATACAAATTGTTGGCAGTAGTGGAAAGTCATACCGCGTGAAGCAAAAAAGAGCAGTATGAAGTTTTAAGAGCTGGAGCGTGAGGACTGCAAGAAAGAGTGCTAATGAAGTTGCCAGGTTTAAGTTGAAATCATGACAGGCTGGATTGCCGTCAACGTGTTTGAATACGACGAAAGGAGCTAGTCTGTGCTCGAAGTTGTGGTCATGATATTCGTAGAGTGTGCACTATGCAACTGATGAAATTGAGATATGCATTAAAAGTGGCCTGTCCCATGATATGAATCCGATGACTACCGTGTGTATACTAAGGTTAGCTATAAGTAGATAGCCATACCAAAATAGGCAGTGTGAGCCCAGGTGTGACCATACGTTAAAATGTAAAAATATATACATAAAACAAAAAGTTAACGACAAAAATGTACTCGAACATTGCCGCAGAGATGGCATAATAGCGAATAACTGTTCAAAAATGCTACACGGTTGTAAGCTAAGAACAGCCGATTATACCATGTGACACAAGTGAGTGTGAGAAGAAAAATGTATCATGTGGATTTTTAGAGGTTAGGTTGCGTGACATAGGGCGCAAGTGGTGCGCATAAAGTTAAAAATTTTGATGCGTAGAGTGACGAAAAATTAATGTTGAAGAATTATCAGTTATGCGCTATGCAAGACAATCCATTGCTAGGTTGAGATTGTAGGCAGAGAGAGCCTGAGACGTATGTAGAATGTTGTATACTCCCAGGATCAGGCGGTTCGATAAACGGTTTCAAATTATCTATGCATAGTAATGTAGGTGTCGCACCTTACATGGTAATGAAGTATTTTGGCTGGATGAGCAAAAACGGGTAAGTACCGCGATACTTTGGTTGTAGTGGTGCAACAGATGTGTCGTCGCAAACGAATACTCTCTTGCAGCTATGGAGCTGCGTGTGAAAAAAGGCTAGACGAGGCGTATGTCTCGGCTGTTTTACATTCTTTTTAGAGAAATGAAGTCGGGGGGCGGGTAGTTTTGTCTTGAGGGTCATCCTGTGCGGGTAATATGCGTGGGGGCTGACTAGGCAGGCGTAGATCCATGCAATTCAAGAGTTATGACACAGACGTTTTAATAGATTCGCGAGTATGGGAACACATGGCAAGTAGAACTAAAGGTAGTGCATCGACCCAGTTGCCATAAATGGACAAGGATGCTAAAGCAACTTTGAGTTTTCTAAGCATTCTCACTCTTATACCGTTAGATTGGGAATGGTAGGCAGTCGTCTGGCGTAAGCTGCATCACATGAATCGCAAGGTTGTTTTGAAAGAATCCGATGAGTAGCAAGTGCCTCTATCAGTGTTGACCTCATTGGGAAAACCATAATGGGATATCCATGCAGAGGTAAAACCGTTAGTTGTTTCGTCAGCAGAAATGGTGCCAAGAGGTAATTCCGCAGGCAAACGTGTAAATCTATCATTCATACTTGGAAAGTAGCTTAAACCTTGAACCTTTGTCAGATAAACTATGTCGATGTGGGCTATGTCTAGGCGTGAAGTAGTTTGGAAATGTTACAACTTATAAAAGTGTGCAGTGTGATCTCGTTTTTATGGCAAATGGCACACTCGGTGACCCATCATTTAGCGTTCTGCCTCAGCCTGGGACCACAGAAACAATCTGTAAGAAGTCTGACAGTTGCCTTGCTTCCTGGGTAAGAAATTGAGTGAATTGGGCTGAAAACTATTCTCTGAATTCTTGTCAGCACAACTGGCTTGGTGGGCTGTGTATCCGTGAAGTAAATGGTGGGTTAGCCTTACCACAGTCTGCAAACAAACTTAGTGGGGTGACGGACAACATATATTTGAATGTGAGGGTCACCGCGCTGTTCTGTTTGCAGGGGTGATGGTGTTAGTGCAGGCTCGATGAGGGTCACGGAGTTGACTTTGAATGACAACAGCAAAGGTGGTTGTACCGAGATGTCTGGCCTAAAATTTGCGTCTGCAATAAAATTTTGTTCGCCCTTGACATCAATGATGTCGAATTGCCATTTTCTCAGACGTGACAGCTGTCTTTTTACTCTGGCAGTGTACTTGGCGACAGTTGAAGTCGCGTTTCGAAGTGCGATAACTAATGGTGCATGATCTGTAAAAACAACAAATCTGCCGTTGTCGATGATGCTTATAAAGTGTCTAGGTGTTCTCGATCGAAATTGTCATATCTAGATTCTACTGGTTGAAGAGTTCGCGAGTAAAAGCTGATAGGCTTCCTAACTCCGTCGATCTCTTGTTCCAAAGTGACCCTAATAGCAAACTCAGAAGCATCTTTCGTGAATATAAATGGTCGTTAAAAACCTGGATGCATTAGCATTGTAGCATTTACTAATGAGTTGATGGCGAGTCAAAGTAATTCCTCGTATTTCGATGACCAAGAAATGATGAAGTTATTGCTAAGTCCTTTTCGATTCCACAAGCGCCATCACAACTGATAAATTTGTTCTGATAGGTTCGGAAGGAACTTGCGATTAAATTTGCCTACGACTTACTTTACTTTACTTTACTGCGGCTGACTCCTTTTGGAGGATAAGCCGGCTCCATTGATTTCATGGAGTTTCTTGGGAATTTGGTACAAGTGGTGTCCCCTCACCATTCGGCTTTTTGATCGAGGACGCACCTCTAGCCTTTGCACATCCAAGCGCAATCTGCAAGGCAGCAGTAAGTTGCATGGTTGCCGTTGGCTGTTGAGAGCTCATTCGCCATTCGGAAGTACAGGGTACTGTCCAGGAGTCCATGTAATCCTGTGGCTGTTGAACCCTTTTGTGGCGGGGAACACACGCCGAGTCATGGTGCCGTCGTCGGGTTTTTTACAGGAGATCCGATTGCCGGTCGGAAATCCACCACGCCCTGGTGACACCACCGCCATAGCCCCGTTAGCCCATGTACGATCGGCCATCGAGACATGGTTGACACCGTCATACCACGTTGAGGAGGGGATGGACATTACGACGGCAAACGTTGAATAACTTGTGGCGTAATACGATTTTGTAGAAAATCCACCGATGTAGTTGCAAACTGCGCATTGCCACAGTTGATCTTGAGTTGTGGTTGGTTATGTGTGAGAGGACATTTTGCAAATGCTTGGCATGAGTTTCTAAGTCTGGACTGTAAACCATTATTTCATAGAAATATGACATTTAGTAAGCAAAGTATGTTGTCCAGGAAACTTTGAAATGTCTGTGTAGCACACTTGAGTCGAAATGCATGAAAAGATATTTCGAAAGACCAAAATATATACTTCCACAAATGAATCGGACGAGATCTGCTTCGACGCACGCAGAAAACTGACGTTATTTGCTCCCACCAAATAAGAATTCAAATCTATGTGAAGTTTTAAGCAATTTAACAGACAGTGATTTCACAAAATTACAAATCAGATTCACAGGAAACGCTTTGAGAGATTTACTGACTAAATCCACAGTTTGGCACAGTTTGTACTTAGGAAGAAAAAATTTTTGAAGGACGGATAGCCCCCTCAACAAACAATTTGCTTCAAAGACAGGGTAAAATGGGCGGTCCGGTGTGCTACCGTCGATTTACTGTATCCCCACGATAATAAATAAAAAAGAAACATAGCTAATTGTATTTATGCCAAAATGTTTGTGATATAACAACAAGTCTAAAACGGTACTGATCTCGTATCCTGGCGCGGTCGCCAAATTGTAAGTGCCCCGGCTGCAATTAAATGCTGTGCGAGATTACAAAAAAGTTAAGAGCTGTAGAGGATGTTAAATCCTCCGCCTTATGTAAAATGACCTTGACTGATAAATTTAAACCACCATAGCTGATTGTAACGAACTTTATTTAAAAAGAATTTTTTTTATTTTCCAGAACATTCTTTGTTTAAATACTTGATTTTAAAATTGTGCGCTATTTTCAGTTTTTGAGTATCTTGCTCCCTGTCTGGTATTGTAATTTTGGTCTGCTGCATTTTAACATTTTTTCCATAATAAACGATTACATCATTATCCAATATACTCTTCCATCACTTGCCTTGTGTTCTGATATAAAATAACACTGAGGAGGAGCCTTGGAACAGGTATAATTGATTTTATTGGGGGGTCACGTACATACCAAAACAGATTATTGCTGAAAGGAATTGATTTCCAATTTTCACCTTCCTATTGCCATAAGTAAGTGTCAATTTAATTATTACACCATTTGATCATGGATACCGATATTAAATTCGAGGACATAAGTAGGTTAGTGCAGGACATAGCGGACTTGAATTTAAATGACACAAGCAATAATATAAGCATATCAGACTCTACTGTGAATTTTATGACTTCCAGCGATCTGGCATCTATGGGGCTTACAGACACGAATAGGTTAGGGGCCTCAGCAAAATTTGGCGACAGTGCCAGTCCAAGAATATTAAGTCTACCACAGTATAAATCAGAAAAACATTCAAGATGGGTAGGTGATGCCCAAATGATATTCAGTGCTTATAATAACGTGAACCCTATGGAGAAATTTGTTGCAGCATGGATGGCATTGGCTGAAAATTTCCGAAACGCCTTGGAAAATTTCAGAGACAGAACTGTAGAAGAAAAGCCGTACAATACATTTGAGTTATTAATGGCTGAAACACAACAAAGATATCAGCCTGGAAGATCAGTGCAAATGTGCGAACTATTACGCTTAGAAAAATGGGGCGTCAACTGCCGTCCGAATTTTATGCACAAAAGCTTCCACGTTGAATATATCTAGAGATGTAGTCAGCTCCATTTTTACAGCTAAGCTACCATATAGGCTCAGAACAACATTGGAAGTATTTGACACAATGAACATATATTGGCCAAAAAAACTCAGAGGGTTAGACGGCGTGTATAAACAGCAAGAACCACAAGTACATGCTGTAGTGGTAGATTCTGTAACGATGCAGCCAGTCAGGGCAGATACCGAAAACCACCTGACTATACAAGAAACCTTGCGTTTCTTATGTAGAGAAGTTGCTAGCTTACGTAGTGATATTGCACAACTTCAGAGTCAGGATAGGTACACTAGACGTCGAGGGAGTCACTCGCGTCAACGCTTCGAAGGGCCACGCGGATGGTGTAAGGCACATTGCGAATACGGACGCAGTGCAAAGTGCCAAGGTGAAAATTGTATATACCCGCGATTAGGTGGATCCAAAGGGAAAGGAAGCACTAAACCGGTAGAGAGAAATCCATCACCGGGAAAAGGACAAAACCCCCTCTGGTAGGAGACGTAGTGGGAGGTTCCATTGCAAAGGCTCCCAGATATGCCTTTAAAAGGCATACTCAAAGCTAAAGATGCGACTAGAACAAATAGCACCGAGATAGAAGGCAAGGGAGTCCGATTCTCCCTAAGTAGGGATCTTGAAAACATGGCCGGATTGTCCAGCAATAAGCTCATTATTAAGGATGAATTATCTGGATTAGAATTTCTCATTGATACGGGTGCTGAGGTAAGCATAGTTAGGTCAGACGTGGTGGAAGCAGATTGCCCCACATTTGATTATCAACTATGGGCCGCTAACGGTTGTCCGATTGGAGTCTAGGGGATGAAAGA
Organism: Eudiplozoon nipponicum; assembly: GCA_029291075.1. Taxonomy (NCBI): domain Eukaryota; kingdom Metazoa; phylum Platyhelminthes; class Monogenea; order Mazocraeidea; family Diplozoidae; genus Eudiplozoon; species Eudiplozoon nipponicum. The sequence continues at coordinate 80,559 of JAQBSW010000876.1, read as the reverse complement.
AATGTCGGTAACGTTAGGCCAGAAATCTTCCTTTAGATGGAATTTTCTAGTAGCCGATGTCAAGGACCATATCATTGGCATGGATTTCTTGACACATTTCAAGCTGACATTAGACCCCAAGGCTAGGACTATCGCAGAAGGCGTAGGGATAGCAACACCTGCTGATTCTAACACGTCGGCAGTTATAACAGTCCTCTTACCTCGTCCAACAGTCGCACATGACTTTGCCGATATAATCGAGAAGCACCTAGCAGTGTTTTAGCCTTTCAGTGCCAAAAGGATAGGTCTGAAGACAGAAGTAGAACACCAAATATAATTGGTGGCTCTGTTGCCTTGTTCACCGAAGGCTTAACCATTGGCACAACACAAGCAACAAGTTGCTTTGTCAGAATTTCACCAATTGTGCAAAGAGAGGATTTGTAAAAGGTCAAATTCCAATTTTGCTTCCCCAATAGTGGTAGTTCCCAAACCTGAACCGGGTCAATGGAGGGTTTGTGGGAATTACCGTATATTAAACTCAGTGACGAAGAGTGATTCTTATCCTCTCCCTAACCAGAGAACCTTGCTCCGAGATATAATGGGATATGAGCTTTATTCAACTTCAGATCTCCAGAAAGCGTACTATCAGGTACCAATGGAAGAAAGTTCGATACCACTCACCGCAGTCAGATTTCCAGGAGGGAGATCGCATGTATTTCTTCGAATGCCTTTTGGTTTGAAAAATGCCAGTCAGACATTCCAGCATTTGGCTGAAGAAATCCTTCAGAATTGTCCATTTGCGAGAGTATATATAGACGACATAATTATTTTCAGTCGCTCACGAGATGAACATCGTCTGCATTTGGAAACGGTTTTGACCAGGCTGGAACAATATGGATTAGTGGTAAAACCTAATAAGAGTAATATAGGTTGCTCTTCAGTTAAATACCTTGGTCATATACTTTCCAAAGACGGAATTAAACATTTGGAAGATAAGGTCCAAGCTATTAAGGACGTAATGGAACACCGAACCGCACGCCAGTTGCGAAGGTTCTTGGGCATGATCGGCTATTATCGTCGATTCATTCCAGGTCTAGCCGGAATTCTTGGATCGTTAACAAGCCATCTCACTCGTGAAAAGAGCACGATCAAGAAGTCTAGAGTACGGTCAATTTGGACTAGCTATGAATTTTCCATGCAACATTTTGTACAATACATATGTGATCATTCGAATAAGCCTTCTCACATCACCCATCGGGAAACGGCCAGGGATTGATCTTAAGCACGGATCTCAACAGCAGCTAACAGTTAGATGTAGGAAGGGCGAAACATCATGAACTAGATAGCTACCCCGCTAAATAGCCCTAAAATTCCAAAAAATAATCGCATACAAAATAGCATCAAAAGAGATAGAGTCAAAAGCTTTTAAGATACCTATAAATAGAATTAATGTATCTAACTTTATTTCATCCAGTGTAATTACATGTTTCCACATAGAAAACAAATTAGTAATTGTCGATCTATCTTTCATAAGGCCATGTTGAGTTGTATCGAAATCACCCGGCAACATACATACTAAATGATCTAGTATAATTCTTACTATTATCTTTAAAAATGAATCATAATAGAGATTATTCTACAATCGTTGGCTACTATCGTTGGAATATCGATTGGTATTTTCCTATTCTTCAAAATTTATTTCATAGAATTGCGGAGCACGTAACGGCTCAAGAACAATTCGCCGACATATTGCGTAAATGAAATTCAATTTACGCGGCACCATTTAGAAACAAGCTAAATTTGCCGTTAAGCAATGGCGTGCAAGCTTTAAATTTAAATGCTATTTAAGCACGGTGAATTTAACATGCCAGTCAGTTGTCTATCTGCCTTCTGCTGTGCGCTACATATGCGTACTGTCTGCTATCGTCACCTACGCTGATTTTTGGACTTGCTTCACACACTTTGGCAATTTCTGTCACACCAATCTTTTTGCTGAAAAATTAGTGGAAGGAAGTAAAATGTACTTTAATCCCTCAAGTGTGCCAGTTACTGCATAATCTTCAACGAGATTACTCGTGTACTCACTCAAAACGGATGTGAACGCCAAAGCAGAAGGAACAACAACCATGTCAACCAGATCTGGACTCTAGTATCTACGAGTATTTCTAGACACTGCTACACTAAATTATTTTCTCGGCTTTTGCCGGAGAACGCAATACCGGCCCTAATAAGGGCCCCAAAGGTACCAACTCAGCCATCCTTGGCTCATAACTGACTTTGTAACGTCGTACGGCATTTACTTGAAGCTGGGCGTTTACAAAATTAGCGATCACGTCAATATACTAAGAACAGTACTGTTTTTTTATTTATTAAAAAATCACAAAACGTTTGGTATAAATAAATCGATTGTGTTTCTTTTTTATGTTTTGGAGTACAGTTAATTGACATTAGCATATACCACGTATTACTCTGGTTGTTAATCTTTCTAATGTCAAAGGCCTTGGCAAATTTTTGTTGGGAATGCTTTTTTATGGAAAGTGTTCTATTCAAAAAATTTCTTCCACGTACAAAACTGTACAACTTGGTGATCTCGGGTGCCAAACTGGAATGTGTACCCAGAATATTTTTTTGATTTTGTGAAAGAACATTATTGACTGTACGAAAGTGTAGAACTGTGACTTTTGATTTTATGAATGAACTAATTTCATCTGTGTTCTGTGCTCATAACGCCAGATTCACCTGCGGAAGATTTTGTTTCAACTGTGGAAGCCGATTGTAGGTAAGCGTTTTGTTTAAACACTTTTTATACATTTCATCTTGCTTATAAATTTATGCTTTTAAAATCCCGTAAGTTTGATAGAATATCAAGTCAAATTTTAGATATTGATGTTCCTGTTTGTGATGGAGATAGCGAACTATTTTTCGTGCGCGTAGACTGCGCTTTCTCCCCGTTTCCATATTATGACAGTCATCAAAAACTGTCAAAGGTTTTCGCTAAACTAATTTTAGAATTGCAGCGACGGATTTATCCCAAGCTTGAGGCCATAAGGAAACTACCCATTTCTATTTTGGGCCTCCAAAATGAAATAAATCTCTTTGCTGTGCCCCACTGAATCTGAGCAGATATTAAATAAATATGCGCAGTTAGACATGCTAAACATTGACCCCATTGGGATTTTAAGTAAATTGGGGAAACGTTGGAATAAAACCAATATTTCTGATCATGAGGCTAAGGTTGTTTTTATTAAAAATCTTCCCCAGTCACTAAAATTGTTCGCCAGACAGCTCCCTAACACTCTCTCAATAGATGACTTATCTGAGAGATGCGAGTTAGAATTTAGGGTTTTGGAACCTAAGTTAAATTCGTCATTCTTTTGTCCTTCCACACAGGATGATAGTATCTCCTCTTTAGAGAGGACAATAGCGAACATGACTAAAGTTCTAGAAGGATTGGCCATAGAGAAATCCGAGCTAGTTCAGCTGAATGCTGGACCAAATTTTACGGCAAAAACGCGTTATAACAATAGACGGCTATCTTGGTCCCCGCAATATTTTAACAGATATGCCCCAAAGAACTGGTGCTATAAGTATATATATTCATGTCAAGTCTGTCTCTGTCGTTCAGAAGAATTTCCGAATGAATGCCAATTTCCACAGTTGAATTAAAAGACAACAGAACACAGGCGCAGTAGAGCAGCAAGATCAGGAAACGTATGCTACTGCATAAAGGATTTCAATTTAAACCAGTAGACAGGTGCCTATGTGAAACCAATTAGAAAAATTCATGAATTTGGAACTAGATCTGGACACTTGGTGATATATCCTACTTTGGTTAGGAATGTTGCGGGCAAGTTATTCTCTTTTTCGAAAATTTACACAATTTACTATCAATAGCCAAAGGAGCTTAGAGAAACGCCTCCGTCTAAGATGTCTTTTAAATTTTTATGTACTGAACTAGAAAAAATCTACAATCCTGCTGATATTTTTTATTTTGATTATGATAATACTTTCTCATGGTTGATTAAGAGACAAGTATAAATGTGATCAGCAGCATATCTTATTGAGATTTTATTTTAATGTTCTGTATTATTATAATTGAAATTTTATGCATTATATAATCATATTAGTCGACAAAACATATAAATATTTGCTAGTCATGGTTCTCATTTTTTGCATAATGTTACACTCGAATTATACCTTAAATTTTCCTATTTTTGATGAAGAATCTATCACTCTTTACAGCTGAACTTTCTGATGCTGATAAATTGTACAGTACAACTAATTGCACATATTTATGTGATGTGATATCTTTTTATATTGTACATTTTCTAATTTTATTATTTGATGGAACATGTGTGGTTTGAATCCAAATAAAGATATTCTATTCTATTCTAATTTTTCATATTTTGATGATGAATCTATTACTCTTTACAGCCGAACATTCTGATGTTGATATATTGTACAGTAAAACTAGTGAGATTTACTTATCTACATGAGACTAATTGCACAAATTTATATGATATGATATCATTTTTATATTCTACATATAATCAATTGCTAGCCAGGTTTCTCATTTTTGCATTATGTTACACTCGAAATATACCTTAAATTTTCCTTTTTGGATGATGAATCCATTACCCTTTATATAATCAATTATTGTAAAATGTGATTAATTTACAAGACCTTTTTTCCTATATCGTAATAACTATATCAAAATTGATATGACATATGCACTGATATTACAGCCGAACCTTCTGATGTTGATATATTATACAGTACAACTAGAGAGAGTTCCTTATATATATATATGAGACTAATTGCACATATTTATGTGATGTGATATCTTTTTTTATATTTTACATTTCCCAATATTATAATCTATTTGATAGAACATGTGGGATTGAATCCAAATAAAGATATTCTATTCTATTCTAAAAAAACTCTATTAACTAATGAGAGACACATAGACGCCAAGTTTGTATCGGACTTAATGAGTTTTTAATAGTCAGGTGGGACTGCTTTCTCTTCTAGATCATTCAATTTCACACCTGTGATTACCTGTTCCATTCAATCAGAGTGCGCAAACTTAAGTTTAGCCACCAAGCTAATCAAAACTACATATACTTACTCAATCAAATTATATGCGAAGGACTGTGTTCATTTAACGCAACACTAGACACTGAATGTTTTACCTGGAAAAAAATTTGACACGAAAAATCGAATAATTAATTTACCTTTTCGTAAAAGATCCCAATATGTACAAATGAAAACCGAAACTCGTATTAAAAGTAATATATTTTGAAGATCAAAAATGGTTAAAATTTTTAAGAGAAACAAGATGGCTGTTACAAGTGTTCAGAAAAGGTCGCGCACGTCAGGCAAAAATACAGAAAACTGTATTATTCACCACAGGTTACTTATACATCGTAATTATTTGTAGACATTTACAGAATAGGCGTTGATTAGTACTATGTTTGCATAATCAAAAATTCTTTAATCGTTGGACTGTAGAAGCTAAATACTATGAGTTACAGCGAAAATATTTTTCTCTATAGCGTGATATCGACTCAGCACCATCAATTTCAACTCCTTCTTTCGCCAACCACATCGACCGCGACCAGGAAGGTTGCGTTTCAGCCCATGATCAGATCCTGTTCTCTTCCACCCCTCCAGCGACGCTCCAGAGCGTCCCCTCGAGCCCAGATGACTCGCCTCCTTCCTGCTTTCGAATCCTCCAATTACCTCACCCACCCGACAAAAGTGGGTCAAAGGAGATCCAGATCGACGCTGACCTCTCCATTCTCATCAATGAGCGGTCAGTCACCCTCATCAGCCCTTGATCATGCTCCGGCTGCCAACGGATAGCCCTCGCCCGCTTCTTCTCCCCAATCTAACCATCTTTCCCACAGAACACTCTCAACAATTCTTATCAACTGCAGATCGCTTACGACAAAAATCAATCAACTGCGAGCATTATTGTCTTCTAACGAGCTAGACATATGCTTTCTTATTGAAACATGGCTGTCCCCTTCCATAACCTATGATGACCTATTCTTCGTCCATAGTTACACTTTCCTTCTTAGTGACAGAAATGTCGGTCGAGGGGCGGGCTGGCTGCCTAATTCCAATCCTCTCTCATGTTCAAACATTTGTCTACATCGAACTCACTAGAATTAGAATTTTTCTTGTTTCAGCTACTTATCCTTAACCAAAGTATATATACCTGTATTGTCTACAGACCCCCAAATATCTCAATCATCGACGACACTCGCGGGGCTCAACTTTTGTCCAGTTTTTCTCTCAGCACTCCGATCGTTAAGTCGTTGTAGACGACCTTAACCTCCCCATGGTAAACTGGAATAATCTAACTTCTGAAATTCACCCGCTGCTTTGGCTCTTTGCAGATAACCTACTAAATCAATTCGTGCACTTCCCTACTCGAGGAAATATCCAAATTAAATGTGTCCTCCCCAACAAAGATGGAACCAATGTCCAATCTCGGAAGATCTTTCCTAATCTCGATAACTACCAGGTATCCTTTCTTATACCTCTTTTATCCTTTATCTCTAGAGAGGGCACTCAATCATTAAGGCGATTCACCATCTGGGAAGAGTTTCGCCGATTCTGTGACGCCGTTAACTGGAGGGATCTTTTTCTCCCAGACAACCTCTTCTCATGCTTTTCCGAAGTCCATAATATCTTATCCTTCCACTTTAATTCTAACACCTCTATTCAACACATACACGCGACGAACAATTTTAACGTCTTGTTTAAGGCACGCGACAACCTTGCACGCAACTTTAGACTATGCACATCATCACTTGCTCGCGCTCTCGCACAGCGACCTATCGATGAGCACATTAAACAGGTTATCAAAAAACCAGCGCTCACTATCTAGAGACGAATCCGCACGGCTCCTAACACCCGGATAAATTTCGCAGTCATCAAACACCAATTGCAACAAAAGCCGGAAACCTCATACATAAACTTCTCCCGGTCGGACAACTCCTGCTTTGCCGACGATTATTTAAATTATCTCCTTTACTCCTTCTCCACTTCCACTCCGCCTGATGAAACGTTAGACAACGTAGACGCAGTGAACCTACGATAATTCAACGTTTCAGCGGTTTCCGTCTCTCAAGCAATTAAAGACATCAAATCAAAACAGCAATTTGATCAATACGGTGCCTTGGTTAGTATGTTAGCACCTCTTGGCTGGAATCTCTTCTTTCTGGTTGCCGATGTTATCAACCGATGCCTCAAAACTATCTATCTTCCTTCGAAATGGCTTAATTCAATGATCTCTCATATCTCAAAATGGCACTTCGTCGATCTCCACATTCGAGGATCTCGCCCTAATTACTATCGTCCTTTCTTTCACTAAAATCTTTGACAGGGTCTTATACAGCCTAATCTACCCTTTTATTAAGACTCAGGACAACTTTTATCTCCTCGACGATCAATATAACTTCCTGAATGGCCGCTCCTCTTCCACCAACTATTTCAGTTTACTTCATCACTGCTATTTCTCTTTCTCCAAAGCTTTTGATTCTTCGTCATTTTCAGCAACTGAATCCGCATTGTTGAGCAGTAATATCAGCGGCAACGTCCTCAATCTTATCAGTTACTATCTCCGAAACCTTTGCGCAACTGTAAAAGTCGGAAATAGTCACTCGAGGCTAGCCGGTATCTGATCTGGAGTTCCCCAGGGCTCCTTACTTGGTACTATTCTTTTCAAACTTACACTCACACAGGTACAGGTTTAGGACAACCTTTTTAAGCTGTTTATATGCGGGAATGACATGGTCATAGTATTCAGTAATCCCGCATCATCCAACCCTTCCTTACCCATTATACCGGAGCTCGTATGCTCGCTCCATTTGCAGCTTAGCAATATCGGTCTCAAACTAAATTCAGCCAAGACTCATTTGATGAAACTCTCCTCCGATCCATTCTGTTCTCTCCCGGATGCAAGTTGTCCCCTTGAAATTGAAATAATAGATTCGGCCAAGCTCCTTGTTATCTATATTTTAAACTTTCTATACTTCTCCCCACACCTTACACACATTACATCCAAACTCTTCAAATGGGCCCGTTTTATCTGCTTCAAGACTAACAACTCCACTCTCCAACTCACGCTATTCAGGGTCTATGTTCTATCCCTCATTTCATACGCTAGCGAATTGTACTGTCCTCTCACCCTAGCCTCCGCGTACGCCATCGAACAGATCTCCTTCAAATTTCTAAAGCGAGTCTTATCTCACAGCCAAAATTATCGGAACCCCTACTCCTGGTCAACCTCTTACCGCTTTGGTTTATCTACTTGTCATTTCTTTTATTCATAAATTCCCAACTTGCCTATCACTGTCCAACTTTGCTCACCCAAGTCACCACTACGCCACTCGCTCTAGCAACTCTTCAATCCAATGCAACCATACTCCAAATATATTTAACAAAATCTATCTCTTTTCCAAAGCCACTAGTGTTTTCAACGATTTTCCCACGAAAATAAAGCTTCTATCCCAGCACGAATTTAAAATGGTGGCCAAAAAGTATTTCTTTAACAAATTTCTGTGCGAGACGACCGATTAGAAGCGCAACTGGTTCCCTATTAAAACATAGCACTTCTTTTATTCCCAGGCTATTCTCTTGTTACTAGTTTCGGAGGGTGGCTGGCCTCTAATTTCCACTTTTCCACTATGATTATAAATTTATCACTCTTAACACCCTGATACTATTTCTATTCTCATTTTTCATTCGATCACACCCAAATAGAGAAAAATTAACTACTTTTGCTCAATTAAAAATTTGTTTCTTTTTGCTCAGCGAACGACCGGCAACTCGAAATTATACTGGACCACCCGACGGTATTCATCGGATACTGATTACCCCTTGCCTACCACCAGTCGTAACCTCGCTCAACGGAAGCCAGTGACACAAGCTTCAATCTAGTCGTCTTCATCCTAGTCAATACTATTCTACTGAAATTCGAAATCCACGACAAAGAACTCCGTCAGTCGACTTCTCGTACCGGTCCGCCATCACTTTCAAACTTACACTTAAATTCGTCTGTCCGACACCAGCCTACTCCGCATTGATGTTTGGACCCTTCATGGACTGTACTCCAATTGATCCTGTATAGTCAAATGGAATCTTTCTTTTTCACAAGATCGAACTATCTTGAAGTTGATGAAAACATTTCTCTTCCTCAACTTCATCCCCCCCACTCTTATTAAAACTCTGCTAGTCACAATTTCATTCACTTCCACATGTCCTACCTTTGATTTGTTATTTTAATGGTTGTGCCGTTGGCCTTTGATGCCAAATAAATGTATTATTATTACACTATCAAATTCCTACGATCTTGCTAAGACTGATAAAAACTTGGTACCTAAGATGCTCTAGTTAGTAAATGGCGCCTTAGCCTCTACATATCATTCTGAGGTCCTATTAAACGACTTCAAAGAAATTGTGCTTTTTACCAGTTTCTGATTCATTGATAACGCTGCACGGGACATTGTAACGACACAAATTAATGGCCGATATATTGCGTAAATTAAATTCAAATTTATTTACGTTGCACCAATGAGAAAAATGCGAAATTGCCGTTTAACCACGTTTAACCAATAGTGTGCAAGTAGACATATTGCATGCTATTTAAGCACGGTAATTTACCATGCAAGTCAGTTGTGTCGTATTTGCGTTCTGCCTCGTGTTACACATGTGTGTGCTGTCGGCTGTCAATACCTACGCTGGATATTGATTTGTTTCACCAACAATTGGCAACATTCGTGACTCACCGTGTTGCTCTTCAACCAGCAAGACGAGCCAATTAATGCAGAACTTCAACGAAGTTATCCACATCGTGATAATAACAGCAGGAAACACAACCAGAGTCCACCCAAGGAACAGAATATCAACTTACATATATACAACTTACGAGAACGCCACCAAAGCCCTGTTAAGAGCCCCCTATCAGTAACTAATCTCTATTCAGAGCACCTTAACCGAGTTTGTAACATCGTACGGCATTTACTTGAAGCCGGGGCGTTTACAAAATTGGCGACCGCGCCAGGATATTGATTATTGTTCTGATTTTTTGGTATAAATAAAATTGACTTCCTTTTTCATCTATTTGGGATAAAAATCGATTAACATTTGCGTTTTTCTCTACCGTGATCGTGGTTTTCTGGGAATTTTGTTAGGTATATATATTCGTGGATTTGTGGTGAATTTTTTTGGGGGGTATAATAATAATAATAATACGGGGCATCTGTTCGTCTTTCCTACGTACAAAACGGCACCGTACGTACTGGACAGGCTAAATTGCGGATAATTTCAATTTTTGGAAGCAGTTACTGTTTTGCGCTCATTCAACTGTGGAAAATAATAATACATTGGCATCAAAGGCCAACGGGGCCTCTGTTCATCTTTCATACGTACAAAACGGCACCGTACGTACTCGACAGGCTCAATTGCGGATTTTTGGAAGAAGTTACTTCGACGTGCCTTTGTTCTGCGCTCATTCAACTGTGGAAGCTGTTTGTGGGTAAGCGTTTCGTTAAAGTATATTTATATATTTTCATATTGCTTGTAAATTTATGCTTTTAAGATCCCGTAAGATTGTTAAAATGTCAGGTCCAATTTTAGATATTGATGTTTCTGTTTGGGATGGAGATAGTGAGTTATTTTTTATGCGCGTAGACTCCGCTTTCTCCCCGTTTCCTGATTATGACAGTCATCCAAAACTGTCGAAGGTTTTTGCTAAACTACCTTCTGAATTGCAGCGACGGATTTATCCTAAGCTTGAGGTCATTAGGAAGCTACCTTATCCCATTTTGGGCCTACAAACGAGGTAGAATCCTTGCTTGGACCCACTGAAACTGAGCAGATAATAAACAAATATGCGCAGTTAGATATGCCAAATCTTGGCCCCATCGAAATACTGAGGGAATTATGGAAACGTTGGTATAAAACCAACATTTCTGACCATGAGGCTAAGGTTGTTTTATTAACAATCTTCCCCAAACATTAAAACTCTTTGCCAGACAGCTCCCCAACACTCTCTCTATAGATGACTTATCTGAGAGATGTGAGTAAGAATATAGGGTTTTGGAACCCAAAGTTAATCCATCATCCTTTTCTTCACCCCTGCAAGATGATAGAATCTCCTCTTTAGAGAGAACAGTGGCGAACATGGCCAAAGTTTTAGAAGGATTGGCCATTACCAAATCCGAGCTAAATCAAGCGAATACTCGACCAAAATTCGTTTCCAAGTCAAATTATAATGGTAAGCGGCGATCGAGATCTCCGCAACCCTTTAATAAATATGCCCCAATAAACTGGTGTTATAACCACCAGAAGTTTTTTATGCTTGCCAAGTTTGTCTTTGTCGTTCCGAAGAAATTCCGAATGAGTGTCAATTTCCACAGCTGACGGAGAGGACAACAGACCGCAGGCACAAGAGTGCATCAGTATCGGGAAACGTCTGGCGCAGGAAGTAGAAGACCGTACTTTCTGCACATCAATGGCATCAACAGTGCCACAGGGAAGAAGCCAACTACAATCCGACATCCCTGTCGACTCTTTTCGTCCACGCCGAATTTTTCACATAGAGAACCAAATGGACAACGCCGGTCGCAATCACCAGCCTATTTGTTTGCATGACCCGGCCAAACAGCCCAACGAACTTCTGCACATTCTTGATTTCAAAACTGGCGAAGAGTTTATCGTAGACACAGGTGCGGCAGTCTCAGTTCTCAAAGGTGATTCAATGGCCGAGATGTCGCTAGGCGTTCTTCTCGCAACAGCTACAGGCAAGCCCATACCAACTTATGGCTGCCAATACCGCACACTCAACATAGGTCTACGACGTGAACTTTCCCACAACTTCATCATTGCCAAGGTCTCACATAATATAATAGGCCTTGATTTCCTTCTAAAATTTCGGCTCATTGTTGATCTTGCCAATCAAAAGATCATCGACCCCTCCACCGGACTTGAACAAAGCTTTTGGACACTTGCCTCCGAGCGTTTGGAGTTACAGGTCATTCAGCCAACCCCAGTGCATCATTCAGCAGAGATATCAGCAGCTCTTCGAAAATACAAATCGCTTTTCGATCTTAACAAGTCAGAGCTACGAGTCTCCAACACGATGCATCATATCGTCACAGAAGGACAACCTATTGCACTCAAGAAGCGACCACTGGCTCCTGCTAAGCTGAAAGCTGCCCAAGAAGAATTCTCAAGGCTTTTGGAAGAGGGAATCATCAGACCATCGAAAAGTTCATGGGCGTCACCACTGCACTTAGTCTCAAAATCAAACGGATCGTACAGAGCCTGTGGAGACTACCGTAAGCTAAATTCAGTGACAAAATCTGATACATATCCTATTCCAAATATCAACACTTTACTTGAAAATCTCAGTGGCAGCAATTTCTTTTCAGTGATTGACCTCAGACAAGCGTACCATCACATATCGGTAGCAACAGAGGATATCGAGAAAACTGCAATCATCACTCCATTTGGCCTTTTTGAATATCTTTACATGCCTTTTGGACTTAAGTGTGCTACTCAGACATTTCAAAGATTCATAGACAACATACTTCGCGACGACTCTGCTTATTGTATGTCATATCTCGATGACATTATGGTATTCAGTCCAGATCTAGAATCTCATGCGAAACATCTACGAAATGTCCTCTCACGCTTATCCAACCACGGACTCAAGATCAACTGTGACAAGACGCAGATTGTAACTTCATCCGTCGACTTCTTAGGGCATCGTATCACGGCCCAAGGTATTCAACCGTTGCCGTCAAAGACGATATCAATCAAGAATATCAAGTCACCAAGGACTGTTAGCGAGTTGCAGAAAATCCTGGGAGTACTAAACTATCATCGCAAGTTCCTTCCGGGCCTATCAAAACAACTTTATCCTTTGTGCAGGCACCTGCGGAACCGAAAAGGACTTAGCAAGAATTCCATCATTGCTTGGTCATCCGAAGACGAGGAATTACTTCGACTTGCTATCAACTCGTTAGCAAATGCCACAATGCTAACACACCCAGATTTTGAAAAGCCATTTCTACTCACGACAGATGCTTCTGAATTCGCTATTGGAGCCACTTTGGAACAAGAGATCGACGGAGTTTGGAAGCCCATCAGTTTCTACTCGCGTACTCTCCAACCAGTAGAAACGAGGTACGACACTTTCGGCCGAGAACTTCTCGCTATCCACGACGCAGTGCGCCATTTTATCAGCATCATTGGCAGTAGCAGATTTGTTGTTTTCACAGATCATGTACCACTAGTTAGCGCACTTCGAAACGCAACTTCATCTATCGCCAAGTACCCTGCCAGAGTGGAAAGACAGCTTTCTCGTCTAAGCGAATGTCAATTTGACGTCTTTCACGTCAAGGGCAAACAGATTTTCATTGCAGATGCCCTGTCCAGGCCAGACGTCTCTCTACAACCACCTTCGCCGTCACCATTCACTGTCAACTCCGTGGCACTCAGTGAACTTGCACTAACGCCAACTCTCCTGCGAACTGAAGAACACGGTGACATTCACATTCAAAGATCAATGGCCCGTCACCCAACCAATTTCATATGCCGTCTGTGGGAAGGCTTACCAATTGTTTACTTCAAGGGTACGCAGCTCAACAAGCCAGTTCTGCTGACCAGCCTTCAGAGAAAAGTTTTCGATTCAATTCACTCAATTTCTCACCCAGGAAGCCAAGCGACTGTCCGACTCCTTAAAGATCGTTTCTGGGGTCACAGACTTAGGCAGAATGTTAAACGATGGGTCTCAGAGTGTGCAATTTGTCAGAAGAACAAGATCACACGACACACTCGTTCTAAGTTGCAACATTTTCGATCTACTTCTCGCCTAGCCATCGTGCACATCGACATAGTTCATCTGACAAAGGTTCAAGGTTTCAGTTATCTTCTAACTATGATCGATAGATTTACAGAGTGGCCTGCGGCATTACCTCTTGGCACCATTTCTGCAGACGAAGTAACTAACGGTTTTATCTCTGCATGGATATCCAATTATGGTGTTCCCAATGAGGTCATCACGGACAGAGGCACTTGCTTCTCATCTGATCGTTTCAAAACCACCTTGCGGTACATGGGATGCATCTTACGCCAGACGACTGCCTACCATCCCCAAGCTAATGGCATGGTAGAGAGAATGCATAGGGAACTCAAAGCTGCTTTAGCATCCTCGTCCATTAATGGCAACTGGTCGATGCACTACCTTTAGTTCTGCTTGCCATGCGTTCCCGTACTCGTGAATCCATTAAAACGTCTGCGTCACAACTCTTGTATGGCATGGATCTACGCCTGCCTAGTCAGCTCCCACGTCTACTACCGGCACAAGATGACCCACAAAACGAAGCTACCCGCCTTCGACTTCATTTCGGTAACATGTCCGAACAGCAGCCGAGACACACGCCTCGTCCAGTCTTCGTTCACCCACAGCTCCACAGCTGCAAGAGAGTACTCGTTCGCAACAATAATGCTGTTGCACCACTACAACCCAAGTATCGCGGTCATTACCCGATTTTACTCAGACAACCAAAATACTTCATCATTATGCAAGGCGCTACACCGACATCAGTAAGCATAGACAGGTTGAAACCGTTTATCGAACCACCTGATCCTGAGAGCGTTCAACCTTCTACACACGTCTCAGGCTCCGTCTGCTCACAATCTCAATATCCTGATTTGTATAACGCGTAATTGATTTTTTTAAACATTAACATTATCTATCAAAATTTTTTTAACCTTACGTTATTTTTCGTATTTGTCTCACGTGGCATAACCAGCTGTTCTTAGCTAACAATTGTGTAGCATTTTTGAACAGTTCTTTGGTATTATGCCATATCTGAGGCAATGTTCGTGTACATATTTTTATGCAGTTACCTTTGATTTTAATGTATATATTTTTACATTTTAATGTATTTCTCACACATGACATTACACTGCCTATTTTGGTATGACCAGCTACTTAGAGCTAACGCTTTCGTGTAGCAACACTAAGTAGTGATCAGCTTCATATCATGGTACAGGCCACTTTCAATGCATATCTCAACTTTATCTATTTCACAAAGACCACTCTACAAATGTCATGACCACAACGTCGAGCACTCTAGCTCCTTTGGTCATATACAAACACATTGACAACGATCCAACCTGCTTAGGTTTTTAACTTAAACCTGGCAAATTCAGAGGCGATTTACCTCGAAATCTTCACGCTGCGGCTCCAAATACTTACACTGCTCTATTTTGCCTCACGTGCTATGACCGACCACTAGAGCTAACAATTTGTGTAGCAATTCCTAGTGGTTACCTGGCACCATATCATTGTTGAAGCAACCAACAAGCATATTTAAGCCCAGCACTTATGGTTCATCATATTTTTGCTTAACTTGGTTCGAACTCTGTCATGCATTTCTTATCTAGCCTCGCAGAGAGGAATTTTTTCCTTTTTTTTCAGAGAGGAATGTGTTGTAACGACACAAATCAATCGCCGACATATTGCGTAAATTAAATTCAAATTTATTTACGTTGTACCAATGAGAAAAAAGCGAAATTGCCGTTTAACCACGTTTAACCAATAGTGTGCAAGTAGACATATTGCATGCTATTTAAGCACGGTAATTTACCATGCAAGTCAGTTGTCGTATCTGCGTTCTGCCTCGTGTTACACATGTGCGTGCTGTCGGCTGTCAATACCTACGCTGGATATTGATTTGTTTCACCAACAATTGGCAACATCCGTGACTCACCGTGTTGCTCTTCAACCAGCAAGACGAGCCAATTAATGCAGAACTTCAACGAAGTTATCCACATCGTGATAACAACAGCAGGAACCACAACCAGAGTCCACCCAAGGAACAGAACATCAACTTACATATATATAACTTACGAGAACGCCGCCAAGGCCCTGTTAAGGGCCTCCCTATCAGTAACTAATCTCAATTCAGAGCACCTTAACCGAGTTTGTAACGTCGTACGGCATTTACTTGAAGCCGGGGCGGTTTGATTTAAACTCTGCTAGTCACAATTTCATTCACTTCCACATGTCCTACCTTTGATTTGTTATTTAATGGTCGTGCCTGTTGCCTCTGATGCCAAATAAATGTATTATTATTATTACACTATCAAATTCCTACGG
Organism: Eudiplozoon nipponicum; assembly: GCA_029291075.1. Lineage (NCBI taxonomy): Eukaryota > Metazoa > Platyhelminthes > Monogenea > Mazocraeidea > Diplozoidae > Eudiplozoon > Eudiplozoon nipponicum. Next base: position 64,394 of record JAQBSW010000876.1, on the reverse strand, counting down.
TCTCGCTAAGACTGATAAAGACTTGGTACCTAAGATGCTCTCTTTAGTAAATGGCGCCTCAGCCTCTACATATCATTCTGAGGTCCTATTAAACGACTTCAAAGAAATTGTGCTTTTTAAAAGTTTCTGATTCATTGATAACGCTGCACGGAACATTATGTACAACTTTTATCTTATTTCTTATATTTACCAACATGAAAAATTTAAACAAACGCAAGCTAAATATAATTTTATTTTTTTATAAATTATAAAATATTTTTATTTTATTTTTATCATATCAAATATTTCTTATGTTTCTTTCCTTAATATTTGTTATCTTTAGATATTCTTATTTTTATTTTAGTTTACCACCACGAGGAATCTAAAATTGTTATAATTATTTAATTTCTGTTAGAAATGATTGAATCAGATTTATTTACGTATCTTCTTAAGTTTCTTGTTGTTGGCAATACGGGCAGCGGAAAGACATGTATTTTAAAAAGATACACTGAAGGGAAATTCTTTGCTGATACTTCATACACAATTGGAGCAGAATTTAGGAGCAAAATTATCAACGTTTCACAGACTCCGATCAAAATTCAAATATGGGATACTGCTGGTATAATTTTTGTTTTATATGTCATTAATGCATATTGTCAATCGTTCGAATTCTTATGTATTTGATTTATGCATCATTGTAATGTTTTTTTTGCATCTGACTTTAAACTATCCTATCGGTACATACCGATAGGATGGACTATCTCCAATTGATCTTGTCTAGTCAAATGGAACTTCGTTATTATTTTTTTCACCAGATTGAACTATCTTGATGTCAATGATAACTTTTCTCTTCATGAACCCCTCCCCCTGTTATTAAATACTTTGTTAGTCACAATTTCATTCACCTACACATATCCTACCCTTGATTTGTTATTTCAATGGTCGAGCCAGTTGGCCTTTGATGCCAAATACATGTATTATTATTATTTATTATAAACAATAACTATTCATCAGAAAATATCGTAGTCTGTAACCTCGTCATCTCCGTTTTCAGCCTAACAGAAAACCTTTTTAGTTTAATTCGTTTATAAGATGCTGTTTTATTAAAGTAGTTATTTTTCTGAATAATGAATCTTTGGCTTCTACAGACAAGATTTTTCGATCTAAATATCAGAATACCACCAAGAACTCTTTTTCTAACGCTTTACAGATTTTGACATCTAAATTGTTGATCTGGACCTCTAGATTATCTTTAGGTTCTCAGATATTTTTAAACATCCTCAAATTTGAGATCGGCACTCATTTTTATTCAGTTGTAATTCGTCAAAAGAATGAATTTTATCTGATATAATCTGTCGCTCACAATGAGCATGTAGCCCACATTTCACTTTGAAGCAATTCTTAGCCGAAGTTACTTGTCTCATTGGCGAAAATAGTATCCCGAGATAAGTCGGATATGAAAAGTATTTACAGTTTGGAATACAAGTGTAGATTTTAACATAATTAAAATACAGTACGGGGATGTCCAACCAACCGCCAAAATTCGCACGCAGGTCACCAAGCTGAAGTTGAAAATACAAAAACTGGAAGTCAAGTTAGAATAACCAAAAATGGAAGACCTGAATTTATAAGGTAGTTAATTTTAAAATAAAATAAATTTTATCGGTGGTGCGTGGAGACGACTTGTAATGTTCTTAAATGTGAATTTTTGGCTTACATGCTCAGTTTTATATTGTTCTTTGTACACCGTTAATATGGACAGACTAAAAGTCGGCAATGTTTTCCAAATCAGTCTCTAAATCCTATTAATGATGCATTTATCGCGTCTTATATTGTTCATTTGGGACTGGGATCGTCGTTCTCATTGTATGGGATGGACGGGAATAGGCCTATATTATAGAAAATAGAATATGAGGACGGGTCGGCTATAGGATAATGTTGCATCTTGAGGTGGCTTATCAGGCATTGACTACTCACAAGCCCATCCACAAGATATTAACACTCCTGCCAACTATCATTTTATGACAGATATCTTTTGAATTTTTGCGCAGTGATCCAATTAATCCCCATTTCTAAGTACACATAGAGTTTGTCTTCTTTTTGGCTGAGTGCGGATTCGTCCCTTTCTTCCGAAGGCTTCAACACCGTTCATACTAACCACTGGAAATGCCAGTCGAGGAAGATTAGTTCGTATCACGTTTCTAGTGGTTAGTATGAACGGTGTTGAAGCCTTCGGAAGAAAGGGACGAATTCGCATCCAATCAATAAGAACACAAACTCGAAGCGTACTTCGAAATGGGGATCAATCGGATCTTTGTTAAACTGACGGTGCAAATCGACAACCCGCAAATGCAAATCGTGGAGATTCAGCATCATTTTATGAGTTTGCTCTGCGCTGCATCGAAGGTCATAACTACTATTATTCTCAGAATGATTCTTGAAAATTGATTGTAGTGAATAAGGCCAACCAAGGTTGGTATTTTCCTCGAAGGATAAATTCGTGCACTGTCGCACACATTTGAGTTTATCACTGGTATCACCAACCATTTTCGTTATTTTGTCAGACTGTGTCAGGAAGTGTCGCCCTGTTTTTGCGATTGGTCCAGATTCGACAAGGATGTGCAATTGCTCCAAACTGTTTAATTATTTTGTTAATGCAATCTTTGAGAAAATTAAATGCCAGCTAAAATATTAATTATTTTATCAACCTTCTAATGATCGATAAAATAAGTCGTCTACATTTTTTGGCTTTACAGTTCAAAGATTAATTTTCGTGGGAACTTGCGTCAGTCCAGATTCCCCAGAGCATGCCTATATCAACAGTGTGGAATTTTGATCTTGAACAGCTATCAGAGTTGGAAAAACGGGATAACATTTCCTTTTCTTTAACATTGCAACGCTGCAGGATCCGATGATTTGCATCCTAACTTGTTTGAAGATCGTGAGGGTATAATTTCGGGAGGTGTTGACTAACTTTTTCTTATTATATGGCAAGAAGGGACATAGACGCGTGCTTGGAATGGGTCGCCCATCATTTCTATTTTCGAAAATGGCAATCGTAAATCGTGTGATAACCATTGTGGTATATGCCTGATTCCAGCTATTTCTAGGTTATTCGCTTTGATTATCTTATGCCCGAATGCTACCTTGGCCATACTGGTGTTGTGGAGAGGTTGAGTTTGCCTCCTTTCTGTGAGTTATCCTGATAAATTTACTCATAGTGGCAAGGTATTATTTCTCTCTCTCTCTCGTATATCTCACTAATAATTTGTCTGAGTTCATTTATATACTTTTTCACTCCTTATGGTTATATGGCAGTGAAACATTAGTCACTTGACTTTTGTATGGCTGGACATGATGATGATCTTATGCTGTCTAAGCGCTTCACATCAGTCACATACTGGTGAAGAATAAGTCGGATTCGGGTCAGGACGAGGTTGTATAGATTACATTTTACCTTAAGGCAGGTTCTTGCATAGCGACATGTATATCGCCGATCCACAATAGCCGTTTTTCTAAACTTCAATGTTGAATATGACTCGGTGAATCGCAATGCTCTATTCAATATTCTGTCGATATATGGTGTGCCTACCAAATTTGTAAGTCTAATGCGCGTTCTCTACACAAACACATCTGGCTGCTTTATAGTCTATAACGAATTAACACAAAAATTTACTACCAGCAGTGGTTTTCGTCAAGGCTGCCCAATTTCCCCCTTTTCATTTATTTTTGTAACAGGTGCTATTATGAAAAACACTCTTCCATACGTTCAGGATGCAGATATCGAAGTTCTCCAGGGCGATAAATTCGTCGATCTTAACTATATAGACGATATCGTATTATTAATATTCAACAATCGAGATTGTGCTCAGGCCTCCTTGAATATATATTAGCAACTGTTGGTCCGTCTTTACATATGAACTTCGCACACTCTAAATGTAAGATACAGTTACAGGTTCACCCAACCTCACTCCAGTTCTGTGATTGCAGAGTGAAGATCAGGACATAGCTGATATGTTTACATACCTTGGCAGCTCTATCAATAACTCAGGATATTTTTCTGGTGAGGGGAGTATGAGAATCGCAAAAGCTAGAATAGCTTTCCCGTGCCTTCGCTATTTACGGAGAAACGTGAGTATTTCACTCTGCCTTAAAGGTTGTGCTTACGGTGCATATATGCACGCAATTCTCTTATACGCAATCGAGACTGTTTCTTAGAAGTGACGATTTTAGATGCTTACAGGCTTTCGACTGTCGTTGTTTGTAAAGCATAGCACATATAGGTTACCAACAGCGAATAACGCACTCTGATGTTCGGCCAAAAAGCGCTCCTTGCTAGAAAAACAGATAAGGCTTTATCAACAACATTGGCCGGGTCACATGTTTCGTGTGTCCCTCATTCGATTGCCCAGTAGATTATTGTTTCCTCATACAGCGACAGATTGGCGTAGAGAACAAAGCGGGCAGATTTTGACGTGGCAGAAACAGTTAAAGAAAACTACATACAAATTGGGTAGTATATGACCAAATCGTCTGCCAGGACGGGATCAGGAGCCATTGATAAACATTTCAAAAATTATGAATCGATTAGTTCTGTTTGGCTACTGTCAGATTTGATTTCACCATCGACTATTGTCATGGAATGCCCATTACTTTATTTGGCGCACTTTTTTTGAAGGGACAGCCAATTGCGGTAAATGGCTTGAACCTCAGTAGAAGTAGACCATTAATCTCATAAAAATATACTATTATTTGCAGTGTCGGTCAGTTGATAACACAAAATTGTTGCTTCACTAACCATTACTCACCTGAACGAGAGCAAATCTGTTGGTGTGTCGCGGGAGGCAGGGCTCAGTCGAAATGCTTGTTAATTATTCCTTACTTGGATAGGCTCCGTAACGGAAGATGATATTATTTTAGAAATAAAATCTTTTCTATGAAATCAGTGAACGAAAGTTATCAAGTGAGAAATAACTTTGACAGCATAGCAACTGACTGTAGCATTGCAACGTTTTGAGGTTGGAAAAATAAATAAATGTCATTTATATCAAGCATGAAAATTATATTTAAATAATTGTTAAAATTACTTTAAGAAATTTTATTTTCATACCGAAGATATACAATAGTACTGATAATAAGAAATTAACTTATTTGACCTCCTGTAATATATAGCTACCAATATAAAGAACATTTCATGAAAACTGTTCATTAATCTTGTACTTATATCTTCAAAAATGAAGCATAGTTAAAACAGCTAAAGGCGTATACTAGTTATTATTTATACAGTTTATAAAATATTCTTATTTTTATTTATACTGACATTCTAGAAAACAATATATGCCCTATTAATTATAAATCGCATTAAAATTGTCAATGTTTTTTTTTACTTCCATTCCATCAAATAATGACATTTACTTTTTTTGCAAAGCATTTTTTCGTTGAGCGTTTTCTGTTTCGTTAATTCAGAAGTTTATTCTTCAACAATCGAGGTTTCGATCTTGATATGAGCACGACCTATAATGTGCATACATTTGTTTGTAGAAACCAAGCAATATATTATGTAAAAAGGAAATTCATCCAGTAGATTGGTTTCCATTTTATTTGGAACTAATCACGTACTGGCCATAATTTGCCTCGGTCAGAAATTTGTACATGAAACACGTTGACTAGAAAATGCAAGCCTTGAAATATCTTTCGTAGTAACCAATGTCTTTCAGAGTTTCATGTTAATTTTATCGTTTATCAAATGATAAACTTATAATTTTAAAGAAAATGTCGAGTTATGAATTTTTTTCAATTATCTTAAAGGAAACTTCGTTTCGTTTGCATCTACCGCTCAACTTTCTTGCCTTGAGAAGCACCTTTACATCGTGCAATCTACATGGATTGTTATAGACAAACAGAATTTTAATTTAAAAAATAATATTTAGGAATATGCAGAAAACGATCAAATTGACATTTCTCTAAGCATATAGCAATTTGTTGTTTGCTGGAGAATGATTGTGCTACATTGAAATCTACAAATAAGCGCATAAAGATGCCTTACTTAAATGCTACTTTGAATCGCAATTTTAAATTTTAATGAAAAAATGTGTGCAAACATAATTTTTTATTGTAGTGCTTTCGCCTTAAAGACCCATTATCTAAAACTGCAAATATCAAGGCAAAATGAACGTAAGTTAGTTGCGCGTACGGTGTTTAAAGAGGTGGTCTGTAGCCACAGAAATTGTGGCCTAACGACTGGTAGGCACAAGCCAGTCAGTCCAGGAATGGTAGCATAAAACTTGCTGGGTCTAAAGGGACACAGCCATCATCCCGTATCATGTGAAGCCTCAAGTTTGGTCTAACTGCGCAATAAATTATTGTTAAATGCTTTCGTGATATAAGCACAAGTTCTATTATGTGCATACATTTTCTGTATAAACTATACTTTATGGTGTATAGAAAAGGAAATTTATTCAGTAGACCGGTTTCGTCCTTATCGAGAACTCTTCACGTACTATCCGCGGCGAATTCTGGACAATACGTGAAGCGTTTCAAATAAATGATGAATTGCCTTTTTTTCATTATCTAATGCTTAATTTATACGGACATATGTAAATAAAATGATCGTAATATTTATTTAAATAATCAACGCTATTCGTTAATGACTATGGTTGTATTTGCACCATAACAATTGATGTCTATGCCTTTTTCGTGTATTGGTGCAACGTGTTCATAATTCTTCAGTGGAGTTAATGCGTACTTGCAAATATGTAATATTATATATTTATATTTGCAAATAAATATTTTGTGTACTTAAATTGTAAATGCACACAATGTAGCTTTGTCGGCTTTTCAATTATTATGTAACTCAAGCTTTAGACCTTATGAAATGAAGCATTATTTTCATTTATAATATATTCATATAAACAGCATTGAACTTATCCTTGGCGTCTTTTTAGGTGGAATTATCTTTAGGCTAAAACGTATGTGTATCTTTAAATTAAGGTATCCATAGACATCTACTGTTTATGCAAACTATCATTTAGTACTCGAGGATTTAGAGTATGATTATCTCCTTAGTACTACTACTTTACTGCGGCTGACTCCTTTTGTTGGATAAGCCGGCTCCTTAGTACCGATACATAGTTCTTACCATCATCATTAGTCCTCGAATGTTACCGTAGGAAGAACTTCATTACACCGCGGTGGACGTTAAACTCTGTTTATGTATATAAACACGCATGATGCCTTATTTCTTCTCATTTGAATCAAAATGCTTATTTTAACGCGAAATTCTGGTCATCTTGCAAACGTTTTTTCAAAAGATGATGGGAACAATTATAAAGCTTGGATCTATTACCTGTTAAAAATTCTGAATTATGTGTTTTAATGATTGTTTTAAAGGCCAAGAACGTTTTCGGTCAATTGCGAGAACGTACTACCACGAAGCCGTCGGTGCTTTGCTTGTATATGACGTTTCAAATCGTGATTCGTATAACGCACTTGGCCACTGGTTGTCCGATGTTCGTCAGCTAGCAAATCCTAATGTGGTTGTCATTCTAATCGGGAACAAAAAAGATCTTCAGGTTAGTTAAAATTAATTTTTGTTTCGTCCTGCTTAGTAGACGAGATGAATAGAAGTTTCTATGAGTTCTGTATCGCTGGAGCAACAGCTGTTCCTAAGTTTATTGGTCAGTTACCATCATATGCTGCAGGAGATAAGGATCGCAAATATCATTCATTTGTGTTATTATTACACAACATGACTCCAGCCTAAAATGCTACTGTTCAGCTACTGCATAATCGTGAAATTCCAAGTTATGCATGGGCTGTGACGAAATATAGGTCGCCTGACTTGTAAGCAGTCACACTGGTGCTTGTTTTCTAAGATCAGCTCCGTTACGGCTAGTTTCAACGATGGGTCAAGTAGGCTCCATCTGGATTAATGACTGATCTAAAAACAAGGTGATGCATACTTGGAGGTCGCGTGCAACTTGCGGCTACGTGGGCGTAATGAATGAATGGGTCGCAAAACTGCGGCAGACACCCATATTTTAAATCCGAGCCGCGGAAGTCCCGGCAAGTAGTTGATGAGTGCCCAACAAGGATGGGGATGATCAACTTGATGAATTGCATTTAATGTGGTATGCAATGATCTTGAATCCTGTACACTTCCAGGTGCACTGATTTTTGGCCTTGATTGATGGGTTCTCAATTTCCCCTTCATTTTGAAGCCCTCCATCAGCTGCTTGTCTGAACATGACGTTGGTACCAGATCATTTACAATTTTTCCGAATTTTCGGGACTGCAGGGTTGACACCATACTCACAAGAAAAAAAACTAGTGGAAAATGTGATATCCTCATTCAAGAAAGATATATTTATATTTATTTTAATTCCAAAAGAACTCATATGGTTGTTTATATGTTGATTTAGATATACATTATATATATTGTGTATACGTGTATATGTATGAATATTAGTATATTCATATAAAAAGTCAGTATAAATTTAGAAATATATATGTTAATTAAATATACTATCCAATCGGGTTGAATTGTAGGTACTTGAAGTTCAAAGAACCCATTGTTTTTCTTATTGATATATATATTCATTGTACCCTTGCAGTGTGCAAAAACCAAAAGAAATTTTATCAGATATAAGAATACGTGCGATGTTTCGATGATGTGTTGCGCAATAGCAGACGTGTATTCACCATTTGATTTAAAACAGGCGTATAACTTACATTGTTCTCTCATTCGAGTAATTAACAGTCTGGTCGATCGGCCTACGTAAGTTGATCGACAACTTGCGCACGTATATTGGTAAATAATATTTGATATATACATTAACGGCTGTTTCTCTTTGATTGCTGGCAAAGGCAAGTGTGTTGCCCTAAATAACACTCGTAGTTTAGCTGCATTAAAAGTGCGTGTTAATGCTGCTTCAACTTTCTTTTTTGCCATTCGGGAAACTACATCCCCCTTAAATGGGATGTTTAGATAGACTGCTTTCTGGTGTGTACACGTCTGCTATTGCGCAACACATCATCGAAACATCGCACGTATGTTCTCCAGACGTAGCATTCAAAGTAATTACTAAATGCAAAACAAAAGGGAGCTAGCCACATACGAAGCCTTATGGATAAACAAATTGCAGCCGGATTTATGTAAGCAGAAGAAGCACGTACAAGCATTGAGCTTGAACTGGATGTGACGCACGCAATTTGATTGGTTTCTGTTTTTTCACACTCTCTCTATGTTCACATATTTCTATCTTGTTTTGCTTTCCAATTTATATATAAAGACATGTTCATTAGTAGATATTTGAGAAGACCATGCGAAAGAAAATTTTCTTATATCTGATAAAATTTCTTATTGTTTTTGCACACAGGAAGGGTACAATGAATTTTATTAAAGCTCGCATATTCAAATAATAATATATATATATATATATATATATATATATATATATATATAAATCGTGACAATTATGTTTTGTGGGATTCCCAATATTGCTTATACCATATTCATTTTATAAATGGTGTATAGACGATATATATATATATATATATAGACGTATATATAAATGGATATTTATATATAAGATGTAGGTATAAATATATATAAATAAGTAAATAATAAAATTTAAATAAAACAAAATATTGCTAATATATTATGTAACCAAAGTTATTCGTAGGATCCCATCTTGTAGCTTACATGTAATTTTTCTATATACATTGATATATCTATGATTTGGACACAGATATTTCATTGCAAAATTAAATTTATGCAGAATATGAGTATAAATGTGTATTTGGTTGAGATACGATTCGTTAGTATAGACTCCGTATTCGGTCGTGTCCAAACAATAGATTAATACTATTCTTTCAACAATTTTACTTACCTCTCTCTCTCTATGACCGATTACAAACAGGATGAGATTAGGTAAACCGGGAATTCGAGGATTATTGAAATATGATTAAAATAATAAGTTTTGTTGATCCTTCTAGGGTCCGTAACAACAATTAAAAAATGGAGACATGGATAGGCGTGTATGTTAATCCATGAAGTTTGCTAATAATTATTCTATAAATGTCACTTTAGTAGGGTACACATGTGTATAAAGGTTGTTGTGTGCGAGGAAGAAGTTTTTGTTTAAATTTGAGTATAAGAGAATAGGTATGAAGACCGGTTATTAGGGCAAACAATAAAGAACTTTAGGAGTTAAAATAAATATAATTAGATGTATCTTGAATGAGGATACTACATTTGCCAAAAGCTGTTTTTTTCCTGTGCGTATTTTGTTAACCCTAAAGATGGGACAAGAAATGAAGTCCCTAAAATTAGGGAAAAGAGAGTGGAAAATCTTGTTACAACGTCATTTTCAGACAAGCATATGAGGGTGGGCTTTAAAGTGAAGATGCAAATGAGAACCCATCCATCAAGGCCAAATCAAATCGGTGAACCTGGAAATGCAAAGGTTTCAAGATTTTACCGACCTACAAGTTCTATGATTTGGCCCGCACAAGAAAACGGCGGCGAGTATAAAATGGGGTGGTTCAATGTGTAGCTTCGAAGCATTGCCTCCACAAAAAACGTTTATACGCTGTAGAGTGTACCAACGGTAAAACTGAGAAAATAGACCATTCCTTATACGTATTCCAGATAAGGGTTCTTAGTTTTTGGCATTCGTGCTTAGATTTTTAATTAGTTTTCAGTATATTTACTTAAAATTTCAATTCACACGTGTAATACAACTTAACAAAACACGAATTGCAAACTGAATGCTTCGTTTATGCGGATTCCCTTAGAGTTTATTATTTGTGTGTCGTCCAGCCGAGACTTAATTATCCAGCAGTCAAGGAGTTCATTTGTGCAATCAATGCTCTTACTAAGTTTTACCTAGCTTATTACAAATGCTTTATTTTTAATCAATTATTTATAGGAGTTTGCTCGTATAAAACGTGTCCATTTAGTAAAACAAATAACAAATTTGTTTCATTGGGCTGACTGATGCATTTTAATTCGTGCAATTCTGCGAAGGTTTTTGTGTTGTATTCATTTCAGCCCTAGATAGGACAATTGGAGCGTTCTCGGCCTCAAAGGTGGCTATTGTTACATTCTTGACGCATTTTCTACAGCTTTACCCCTATTTATCCCATATTCTTTATTCTGAATATTAGGTGTTTATAAGTCGATATACAAAGCTGTTTATTCGCTGGCTGCTAAATTGGGTCTTCTCTGGTCTCCATTGCATAAAGAAATACTATCATTGCACATAAATTGAACCAATTATGAAGTACGCGATACGCTCTCGCCTCTTGGCCAGGCGGTAACTGTCGCCTGCTTACCGGAATGTGGTCGATCGAAGCAAGATTACATGCCACCGTTCCATGTGCATGGGTTATGCAATTTTGAACTGGAGACAGTTGCTGTTCTTAATTTTTCATTCTTCATTATAAGGTGCTGATTATGGTATTTTTATTGCTATTGATTATTAGCTAAGGCTATTCATGTTGTAGGTAAGGCGTAAGTATGACAAACCTACCAAGCTGGCCGGGTTAATTCAGTTGCATTTTTTGTTTTTAGCGTATTTTCACGCTTCCATAACTTATAACAACGTATCTCTTCGCTTGAAGGCTGGTACTACCTATTATTCATTTATTTCCAAAACGACCGCCGGGCTTTGGTAAATTTTACCTACAGCAAAATCCTAAACCGTAAAGACAATTTACGATATTTTCGTCAGTTCTGATAATGATCATCATTATTTGGCTCATTAACACACACGTGTTGACTCTCCGTGATTTGCGCTCGCGGGTAGTTGCTTTGCACTTTATCAGTTTCGCAGAAAACGAATTGATCCCCATTCACCAAGTACGCATCGATTTTGTCTTCGTTTTGGTTGGGTGCGGATTCGTGCCTTTTCTCCGAAGGCTTCAACATCGTTCGCACTAACGACTGGAAACGAAATTCGATCTAATCTTCGTTGACTGGCATGTACAGCTGTTAGTATGAACTATGTTGAAGCCTTCAGAAGAAACGGGAGGAATCAGCACCCAGCTTGAACGAAGTCAAAATCAATGCAAAATTGATAGTGCAAAGCGGCAATCCGCGAACTTAAATCGCCGCGAGCCACCATATGAAGCTCGCACTGCGCACAAATTATTCAAATCATAACACGTACGTGCTTAGAAGAAATTGAAGAGAAGAAGTTTGGTGATTCTGCCTCTTCCTGGCCGGTGTATGTCTGTCACCATTAAACACACATTAGTCGCTCTGTTGCCTTTGATTGTTATCGACTTGTGCAGTGGGAAAGCTAAATCGTTTTTTGCCATTTGGCGGGATTTAGTGCACGGGTGCCGATCATTGCGGTCGACGTGGTTGACGGTATAACGGACCTGACTGCTGATGAATAATAAATTGTTATGCCCTTAGCCAATCCGTCTTCTTCTGTTGGCTTCAAATAACGTCTATTTCAGCTAGTATGAGAGTAGAACATTTTCTTTTGCTCGGTTTTGATTCACTTCTAGGAAACAAGCGGACAGGTGACACATTGGGAGGCTAAACAGTTCGCGGCTGCGAACGATTTGCTGTTTTTAGAGACGTCGGCGTTGACCGGCGAGAATATCGAGGACGCTTTCACGACTTGCGCTCAGATGATACTTACACGGATCGCTTCCGGTGAAATTGATCCGGATCGCCTTAAGGTTGACCGTGTCGGCCGTCTTCAGGGTCTGTCTGTTCGTGATTCACAGTCGAAGTCATCACTGGGTTTACGTTCAAATAGAGCCGGTTCCAGCAGCAACACCTTGACATTGCCCTCTTCATTATCGCACTGGTTTAGCAATGCGTCTGATAATTGCAGTTGTAATACCTAGTGAACTTGGAAAAGCTTCGATGCATTGATTACCAGCAGAGAGTGCACGCTGGTTTAGATCTTTCAGTTTCCTTAGTGGAATATCAATATTTGCATGTATCCTAATTGCCTCCCGCGTCGACTCCACACTGTATTTGGTGAATGAGATGCATAATATAGTCCACCTTCGCCTGTTCAATACAGGCTTTTTGATCTGCTTTTTTATCTACAACCTTTTTTTGCATTTTTCAAGATAACCCAATGGAGCCTGCATACCGACAGTTTCAAGTATGATTTCTGGCTAATAGCTGCTTTCTTGCTATTTACTTTGTGAAAGTTATACCTACACCAATTGCAAACCATAACAGAACTACCGCCGCGAGTTTCACGTGCTGTTGATAAATCACCCTCACTTGATCGTTACCGTGTAGCAATAACACATCCGACATTTCTGTCAAAATCATTTCATGTAGGACTGTAGCGGGTGAGAGCCGTGTCTCAGATGTTCAAACTGTTGCCTATGCATGGCTGCTCGAGCCGAGTTAACGAGACTTTCAACGTGCTTGGCTGATGACCACAGACGAATTAAATGGACCAGTTTGTGCAACTGACTGTGGTTCTGCTATGTTGTGTGGACTGTTCAGATGTATTTGGTGCTTAATATAAATCCACCGCATTGAATGTATGCTCGAGCTGAACAAATAGCCAACGGATCCTCATTTGCGCGGTTACCAGGTTTGAGAATTGCTCTGATTAGTTGAGTCGATAGCCGTATCTTTAACCGTGCCGATGCCAACCAAATTTAACTTTCTTTCAAGACGAAAATCTATTGTAAGTCAGTCGATTATGATAATCTCTTCTTTAAATCAAGTTTGCGAGGTTGAAGTAAACACCAATCCCATTTTGTATTTAACCAGTCGTCGGATAATATTGCAAAACTCCCGACAGTCACTGGCACTGACGCATTTCAACCTTCAATAATCATCATCAGAGCACGACAGCGAACTGTCTAGCGAGGATCAAACCGCATTGCCTAAATATGAGTGCGTGCGACTGGCGGTTAGTAGTGCTATGCTGTTCGACGACTGGTTAAAAATTATATGGGATTGGTGTTTACTTCAGGCTTGCAAACTTTATTTAAATAATTGTTACCACCACCCGCGCAATCAACTAATGTTTACTTGTACTGCTAATCACTGTCCGTATGTGTTCAGTCAACACGCGTATACTACGGGGAAATTAAAACGAAGAAAACTGGAGGTTTTGTCTCCTTGCTGCCGGTGTCTATTTCTCGCATTAATATGCACAGTGACGTTTCTCTCTCTTGTCACGTTTGTGTAATTTGACAGGTGGTTAGGTGAGTCTTGCCCAGTCTTTGTTGACGGATATGCTTTTAATGAAGTTTTTGTGTAGAGCGATCATTCATTTTAACCTATCCACGATATTCTTTCGTGGTTCTATGATTTGCAATAGTAAGTTCCGCAATAAGCAGATTGATCCCATCTCTGTGATAAGCGTTTGTGGCAGCGGACGGGTTAATTCGGTTACAGTCTTTCGGATCGTCTGGCTTAGGAACCGGAAACTATTTGAATATTGAAGTTTTTTGCTCACCTTTGCTTCGTAAGACGCATAATAATGCACTATGGCCTTGCTCAAAGATTTAGTTTGTGTATTTTTCCACGCCTCTAATCATTTTTTTTTCATTTTAATTGGAGATAAAATTATGTGCAGGCTGAAGGATTGTACTGCATTTATTAATGCGCACACTTTTCAGTTTCGTTGGCTGTGTGCCAATCCTTTCAAGATTAGATTAGTTTTTGCGTTGGACAACAGATGAGCAAATCGTTTTCTTTTTCTCGGTCCGATTGCTGTTGCATTTTCGGGTCGCCTTAGTGTAGACGAATCGTGACCTATTCGACGGATTTAGGGCGTATTCCCCTGTCTAATTGCCTTCAACTGTGCCCCTTAAACCAACAACAACTACTTTGGCCTCTTGTAAACGGCCTCACGTTTGCGGGTAAGGCGAACCGAAATTTCCTCCTCGACACGTTACAGGCCCTGCTCGTGCATCACCTCTATTAATTGTATTTACACTTTCATAAGTAATTGGTTTAATGTTGGCCAGTTTAAATTGTCAGTGGAAGTTGGCCTATGTAGGCGACCACTGGATTAGTTGTTTAACAACGTGTGTTTTGAATTTGTAATTGTCGGCCAGAGGATTGCCAGTCCATGATCGGTTGTACTCTCTTGGGTTGCAATAAACCTGTCGGCCCCATAGGAACATAATTATCCTCCAAACAACAGGTTTTGTTGTTACAGTTGGTAATAGCGGTGTTTGTCGTGTTTGTATGTATGGGTGTTTTGCTTTCGAGTGTTGGCCTAGTAAATTCGTGATTCTACTTGCTCTGAAATTAACGAATTTTATCGGAACTATTTTACAAATGGCTTTACTTTTAATATTCGCGTAAATTTGTAATTTAACTTTATTTTCGAAATTATATTTGAAATACGAAAAGTGTAGAACAAGCTCGTAGACTGGGCAACTCTTGCCGAGTATTCATACTGTTTTCTGCCCAAGTTTTTGCTCTGTGCATTTTTGCAGTATCTTGCCATATTTGCACTCTTATTCAATGTAAAACCGTAATGCTTTCATTATTTTTGACATGACTTTCACTTATTTTTCATCCGCAATTTTAGCTTCTATACTTGGCTAATTTTTAAATTCAAATATTTTCGAGTCTTGGCCCGAATATGCTACACTTTGTCACCTGATCACACGATTAGCTCCAGCCAGTCACCTAGGCCACGTTGTAACCAAACCCAGGCATCCGTCTTTCCCGTGAAAATGCGAAAATGCACGTGATCAGGTAGGACGCAAATTAAACGATACAGATGTCAAGCTGACTAATTTGGAATCTTATCTTTAAATCAAGTTTGCGAGCTTGGAGTAGACACCAATCCCATTGTATTTAACCAGTCGTCGAACAACATAGCAAAACTATCGTCAGTGGCTAGGTTGTTAGATAAAATGGGATTGGTGTTTACCCCAAGCTCGCAACAAGGCCCCATAGAGTGCACTAGGCCAGCTGGTAAATATTAAGCGTTAGAGGTGTTCATATTTGCGCAATTTGTCTGTCGAATTGCAGTTTTGGCTATTAACAAATTAGAGTTAGTACGCGTTTGCACACACAGTTCTCGCACGTTAAATTGTTGTATTCCCCTCATTCTCCGAGTTTCTAAACCATGTTCTCTTATAGGTTGATATGCAATTGGATTTTAGAATGAAATGCAAAATTGGCTTCGATTATTTATCTGAGTTCACTTTCTGAAAACTTGAATAGCTACATTTGTAATCTCGAAAAAAATATTGCCACGTGTATAATTTGATTGACATTTTAATGGCAGTATTTCTCATTTTAATTATACTGTATGTTGTTTTACGCTATGTGCAATTTAATTTATGTTATTTCATTGTGATTTTTATTTATTTTTTGTTGCTCAAAATTGCAATACGTTTTAATTATAACGTATATATTTCCGCATGATTACGTGTTTATCTTGCATGTCTATGCCGTTAAAGTTTTTAAATTTTTAATTTAAATTAATTTTATCATTTTGTGCTTATTCGGAATTTCGTTTTCAATGTTGGCAAGGTGATTACGTAATGATGTGGTTGTGTTGCTATCTACACAATTTCACACAAAATAGTTATTCTAAACAAGAAATGTGGGAAAGTTGAGCGACCAAACATTCTATACGTAAGTGAATCGAAGTTAACATAATCTTCGACAAGACTACTTCAAAGCCAATTCATTTTATACAACGCGAACACGTATGTATAATGATTCCATCACCATGGATCCGATTCGAACTAATTTGTGACTAGGTATGCAATATTCAACGCATAATTGCACATATGCTATCTATCCACAAGTAACCATGACAGTAAACAATTATAGTGCGAATTTTAAGCGTCTTGATTATCATGCCCGAGCAAAATTGTCCATTGTGTATTGAAGTCAATTATAACGGTATCAACCAAATTTGCCGCCTAATGATCTCAGAAGAATTATTAAGGATTTGGAGGCGTGACATGGTCAAGAAAGGTAGGCTTTCGACTAATTATTGCGTCAGTGAGACAAATTAATGTACTTTGTCGCGCTATCGCGTTACCCCACACGTGGTATCAGCTCGCGAACAAAATTGCATGGCTGATTACTACTCACATTTGCAATCGAATCGGGCTTTCTGCGAATGTCTGCAGCTTTCGAAAACGATACGCCACGTTAAGTAAGATTAGCGTCGGTTTTTTTAAAGGCACTTTCCTATGAAAATTTTATGTAAATCACCGAGTCAAAACAGCTCGAAACCGAACAGTGCACATTGAAAAAACCAGAGTTTGTGCATGGCCTTTGATGTCGTTTATCTTTAGGCCAGTCATTTAAGCAGCAAGTTTGTCTTCGCTGACGATCGAGTGCGTACGTAATTCCGCAACATGTCTGTAAAATGCAATGAATTCTAGCTGGTTTGGCAACTTAATGCTTCAATTTAACATTTTTGTCGCAATCGAGGACGACTTGTGTGGCTTACTTTCACAACAATGCGCTTTAAATTGTGGAGTATTGCTTTCGTTTCACTTTATCAATTTGGCTACTGTAAACATCGGTACATACATCAATGCATAGATGGGGACATATCTCTCGCAAGGTGGGCTCTAGAAGAGGCTTTGCCAATACGGCCGCATTATCCTGGGCTTCAACTGACCGTTTTCGCCGCTAAATTCGCAGAGATCTACGCACACTAAATTGCCTCTCGGTTAGTGAAAGTACGATGGCGCACAATCCGGTGGTGGATGTCGTGAATAACGGCATCTGGTCAATTGGGGATAGGCATAGCCTTGCTGCAGTTCGATCCATCCACCGGAGTTCGCCCGGCGGGCTTTACTACACTGATTCATGAAGTCAGTATGTCGTGACGCGTCAAATAGACATTTGCGGCTAGTAAATTTCGCTCCAGATTATTGCCTTCTGCCTCCCAGCTGGCTATGACCTAAGCGAAACCTAGCGATCTCATTAATTCAGGAATTTGTCTAAAACGGGTCATCTCCAAAGCCACCGATGCATAAATCAGGGCCGACAGTATACTCGGCGACAAGACGTTCTAACTTGTCGGGGGGATTCCGAAGTAGTTGGCATAATTTTTCAAAACAAGCTTCGGCGAGGCTAGTGTGTCCGGAGATTCTGGGTAAGCGAAATCCTAGGCAACTGGCAGCAGGAGGTCATTTAGCCCGATTTTAGGCTGAGGATCAAAGTTGGTCGAGACTACCGCTTTTAGTGCGTTTAATTTCGCGCCGTAACGGATGGGCTTTGGCAGATTTTAATTGCATAGTAAAAACGCAAAAAATCCAAATCTAATATCGTTTGGCAAGGTGTTTTATGGAACCATACGTTAATGATAACATAGGAACAAATTAATTTTGATTTCGAAGCTCTTGCTAGTATCCATTCTGGACATCGCTTTGAACACGAGGTATGCTGACGCGCATTAATGTTGAATTTCGCTGCACAGCGAGAATAAAGTCTACAAAATGCATTATTTGTTTAGCAGTTTATGTCTTTTAGCAATTTTTTAAATGTTAAATATGCGCTATTCATGACTTCTGGTGGAAAATGAAATGGTCTAAAAATATTAGAATTACGATGATATATTTCTTGAATGGTTGCGCAGTGCCAACTTCAAACGTTGAACCTTCGCGATTTGCTCTCGCGGGCTGTCGCTTTGCACTGGCAGTTTCGCGTAGACACGATTGATCTCTCCATTTCCAAGCAGCGCATCGATTTGGTCTTCGTTTTGTCTGGGTGCGGATTCGTCTCTTCCTTCCGTATGTATAATGATTCCATCACCATGGATCCGATTCGAACTAATTTGTGACTAGGTATGCAATATTCAACGCATAATTGCACATATGCTATCTATCCACAAGTAACCATGACAGTAAACAATTATAGTGCGAATTTTAAGCGTCTTGATTATCATGCCCGAGCAAAATTGTCCATTGTGTATTGAAGTCAATTATAACGGTATCAACCAAATTTGCCGCCTAATGATCTCAGAAGAATTATTAAGGATTTGGAGGCGTGACATGGTCAAGAAAGGTAGGCTTTCGACTAATTATTGCGTCAGTGAGACAAATTAATGTACTTTGTCGCGCTATCGCGTTACCCCACACGTGGTATCAGCTCGCGAACAAAATTGCATGGCTGATTACTACTCACATTTGCAATCGAATCGGGCTTTCTGCGAATGTCTGCAGCTTTCGAAAACGATACGCCACGTTAAGTAAGATTAGCTTCGGTTTTTTTAAAGGCACTTTCCTATGAAAATTTTATGTAAATCACCGAGTCAAAACAGCTCGAAACCGAACAGTGCACATTGAAAAAACCAGAGTTTGTGCATGGCCTTTGATGTCGTTTATCTTTAGGCCAGTCATTTAAGCAGCAAGTTTGTCTTCGCTGACGATTGAGTGCATACGTAATTCCGCAACATGTCTGTAAAATGCAATGAATTCTAGCTGGTTTGGCAACTTAATGCTTCAATTTAACATTTTTGTCGCAATCGAGGACGACTTGTGTGGCTTACTTTCACAACAATGCGCTTTAAATTGTGGAGTATTGCTTTCGTTTCACTTTATCAATTTGGCTACTGTAAACATCGGTACATACATCAATGCATAGATGGGGACATATCTCTCGCAAGGTGGGCTCTAGAAGAGGCTTTGCCAATACGGCCGCATTATCCTGGGCTTCAACTGACCGTTTTCGCCGCTAAATTCGCAGAGATCTACGCACACTAAATTGCCTCTCGGTTAGTGAAAGTACGATGGCGCACAATCCGGTGGTGGATGTCGTGAATAACGGCATCTGGTCAATTGGGGATAGGCATAGCCTTGCTGCAGTTCGATCCATCCACCGGAGTTCGCCCGGCGGGCTTTACTACACTGATTCCTGAAGTCAGTATGTCGTGACGCGTCAAATAGACATTTGCGGCTAGTAAATTTCGCTCCAGATTATTGCCTTCTGCCTCCCAGCTGGCTATGACCTAAGCGAAACCTAGCGATCTCATTAATTCAGGAATTTGTCTAAGACGGGTCATCTCCAAAGCCACCGATGCATAAATCAGGGCCGACAGTATACTCGGCGACAAGACGTTCTAACTTGTCGGGGGGATTCCGAAGTAGTTGGCATAATTTTTCAAAACAAGCTTCGGCGAGGCTAGTGTGTCCGGAGATTCTGGGTAAGCGAAATCCTAGGCAACTGGCAGCAGGAGGTCATTTAGCCCGATTTTAGGCTGAGGATCAAAGTTGGTCGAGACTACCGCTTTTAGTGCGTTTAATTTCGCGCCGTAACGGATGGGCTTTGGCAGATTTTAATTGCATAGTAAAAACGCAAAAAATCCAAATCTAATATCGTTTGGCAAGGTGTTTTATGGAACCATACGTTAATGATAACATAGGAACAAATTAATTTTGATTTCGAAGCTCTTGCTAGTATCCATTCTGGACATCGCTTTGAACACGAGGTATGCTGACGCGCATTAATGTTGAATTTCGCTGCACAGCGAGAATAAAGTCTACAAAATGCATTATTTGTTTAGCAGTTTATGTCTTTTAGCAATTTTTTAAATGTTAAATATGCGCTATTCATGACTTCTGGTGGAAAATGAAATGGTCTAAAAATATTAGAATTACGATGATATATTTCTTGAATGGTTGCGCAGTGCCAGCTTCAAATGTTGAATCTTCGCGATTTGCTCTCGCGGGCTGTCGCTTTGCACTGGCAGTTTCGCGTAGACACGATTGATCTCTCCATTTCCAAGCAGCGCATCGATTTGGTCTTCGTTTTGTCTGGGTGCGGATTCGTCTCTTCCTTCCGAAGGCTTCAACGTCGTTCATACTAAGCACTGGAAATGCGGTACGATCTAATCGTTGTCGACGAGCATTTACAGTGGTTAGTTTGAACAACGTTGAAGCTTTCCGAAGAAAGGGACGAACCCTCACCCTGACAAAACGAAGACCAAATCGATGCGTACTTGGAAAGGTGGATCAATCGCAACTGATAGTGCAAAGCAACATCCCGCGAGCACAAATCTCGGAGAATCAACATTAGAACTACGATACAAATTAGCTGGCGTGCATTAATCGGGCATACTACATCGAGTAGCACTTTGTTTTGGTAAAACAATTGTAGTTAAACAAAGTGACACCAGAAAAAATCAACTTTATGGGCTTCGGATAACTAATCGCAGAACGTAAACAAAAACTACCGCCAGTCGCACGCACTGGCGCGTTTTGATCTTCGATGGCCATCATCGAAAGTCGGCAGCAAACTGACAAACGAAGGTAAAATTGCAATTCATATATATATATATATATACATATATATATGTATATATATGTATATATATATATAAAGCATAGACAATCAGATATACGGCTATTAATTCTTGCAGGCAATCTCATATTGTACGTCAATTGAGACGTCAGCTGCACACTTTCTATGCAGTTTTCGCAGCTCTCACCTAACTTTTGTATGATATACGATTGAATATTTATTGGTTGTGCATGTGGTGGTAACAATTCTATAAATCCAGTGTGCTAGCTTCATATGAACACCAATCCCAATGTATATAACCGACAGAATAAAATAGCATAACTGTCGTCCGACAAACGTTCTGATGCGTCTCGACCTACTGTCGTCATCGTCGGACATCTGCCTATCGAGCATCAAGCTGTAACAAATATAAATAGTATGGAAAATCACAACTTGGCGAAGAAACCTGGAAAATCAACATTATTCAAGTCAGTCAACCTGATCTATTGTATACACGTTCGTAGTTTTTTTAAAGATATCTCTGTATTCATTGCCGGGTGTCTGCGTCTGTTGAGCGCTCATCACGCCAAATATAGGCAACAACGGTACTGGAGATACATTTCGCTCAAACTCCTTCAGTAATTATTAGGAAGCCGTTTAAACTAATTTGCACAACACAAAGGTAAGGTTATTGTGAAATATCCAATTAATTTTAAATTACTGTTAGTAACCGGGACTACCAATAAGAAATCTACACGACTATCAATTCAAAAGTAGGCATTCAATCTGAACAGAACACGTAACCTCAGTCGTCGAACAACATAACAAAACTACCACCAGCCGTTTTGTTATGTTGTTCGACGACTCGTTAAATACAATGGGATTGGTGTTTACTTCAAGCTCGCAAACTTGACTTAAAGAATTCTCTTCTAATTGTATAACATCCGGTCATTCGTTTAGCGTTATTTGGTTGCCCTTGACGCCTAGACCCACCGTCTGTTACCACCACCCGCGCAATCAATTATTGTTATAATTTATGCACATATTGGGTCAGGTGTTTATATCAAATTCGCAATATTGATTAAAGTAATTTTTATCACCGCCCGGGCAACCAATGTTTAATTAATTATATAAATGTTTGAAGGAAATCAAATTACCCAGGATGTGTGGTGTCTGTTCTATAAAGACAGATTGGGTGTGGTTACTTGGAACTTCAGTTGTAAAGAGACACCTTATACACTCCACAATGAAAGAATAATAAAGAAACGTTAGTCAGTATATAACTGCAAATTTTGTAGCGTACGGAAAGGTCGCTCAGTGTTTAGAGCACCAGATTCGGAAGCAGACGTGTCCTCTCCGCGGCAAATTCTGGCCAATTCGTGTTGAGTTCCCAATAAGGACGAAACCGGTCTATTGGATGAATGTCCTTTTCTATTTTATAATGGGACTGGTTTTTATATCAAGTTGGCAACCGCAGAACCAAAGTTTATTTAATTTAAAAAACGCGCATGTTCATTGCAGTATTCTACTTGTCGTATATGGACTAACTTGCTATTAGGTACGCTATGCCTTAAGCGTAAACATAGGCAAGAGTTCAGTTTGCATAAATACTTCATTCCTAATAGAGCTCCAGCGTAAACATGGTAATTGTGAATTTTAAAAGTAAATCTAGTTTGCAATTTCAATTCAGAATTAGAATAAAGACAAGCGCCAGATTCGCACTTTATCGCTTCAATATTGTCAGTTGAAGTTGCTAATGCACTCCGACTTGTTAAAAGCGGAATAAAATCAACATTAATTGTATTCTAATACCGAGTACGTTTTCCTGAGGTCTTTACGAACCCCTGTTCATTCTCACAGCAAAAATGAAACTGAAGGTCCGTTTGCACGAGATTGTTCGCCTTTTATATATCTGAACTCAATGAATTTCGGAAAAGCTCTGCTGCACAGTGATATAGATGGATGAATAGATATTAGTAGTAATTCACTTCCATCAGTTTTTACGGTTTTTTTGCGATGAACCATCAACATTTCAATGCTGTTGTATGGCTGTTCGAGATGATGATCAGGATGAGGATGAATTCGCAATGTAAGCGGTATAATTTCTATTTGACTAACTTTTTGATCAATCCGCCTCGCATGAGTTTAATATTCCTATCATAACGACTGAGATCACCTTTAATTACGCCACTTCACATGTTACGAATGAAACGATCCGTCTGACGCGTTCTAAAAGTAAATACTTTTCAGTTGAAGACGCATAATCGACGCACGACTAGTAAAACTTAAATATCTATTATGAGAATAGCTAGTCAAACGAATAAATGAACTACTTTAAGCGAAATTTAGCACTTAAAACAATCATTGATTGCGTGGGTGGTTTTAAAATTTCTTAAAACCAGGTTTGCGAGCTTGGAGTAGACACCAATTGCATTTTGTATTTAGCCAGTCGTTGAACAGCATAGCAAAACTACCGCCATTCACACGTACTGACGCGTTTCGACGTTCCACGATCATCGACAGAGCACGACGGCAAACTGATTAGCGAAGATCAAACCGCAATGCGTGCATATGGAAAGCAAAATTAGATATGCAGCTCTCACATTTAGTGATCTCGGATACATTTTACTTAACTGTAAATGTCGGCTGCACAATTTCTATACAGTCACGACGACTGGTTACATACTACGGGATTGGTGTTTACTTACAGCGCGCAAACTTGATTTGAACAAAAATCACACTTGTTTTGTTAGGCTTTTATTATTTTGTATGATTAGCTGTTGTCTGAAAAAGGTAGTGCAAAGTCGCCATCGGAAATAGGAACTGGTAACAATTTAGGCAATTATTTAACACCCAGTATTCTGCACAAATTATGCAAAGTAAGCACCAGAACCACGATTTCACTATTGCGCATCCTATTTAATCAGGATATAAATGGTTTTCGCGAGCCGTGTTGTACATTATTTTGAACACACACACGCACTAAAAAATAAGACAAATTTAAAAGAACAGGAAAGAGGTTCATTTTAGAACTAGCTCCAACATAACAATCTGCTGCTGGGTAAGCACACCTGTGATATTGATGCTTATCTCACGTGCACAGGGCAACGCCACCGGTGCTGTACGCCGCCTACAAAGTTGAAACGTCTCCATTGGTTCCGAGATATTAATAACTGAAAATCTAACCTGCAGACCAAAACCGAAAGCCTATTTTAGAAAAATTTTATTTACACTATTCTTCAGCTTAAGTGATTTAGCACAAGGAAAGAGATATGTACATCTACCAGATAGGATGAACAAAATAGTGTATAGGGAGAAAATACGTTGTCGTCTTCAGACGGGCGCTTGTCAATCTAAAATCAGAAGAACAAAAAAGAAAAAATAAAAAGGGAAATTTTTTTATTCGCAGGAATTACAATGCCTTAAATATGTTCATATTTCATCAACGAGACTGACATGGAATATTATAAACACCTGACATACATACATTTGCCAGTATAAACTAAGAATTGTATTTTGTGGAAACAGCAATTCATCCAGTAGACCGATTTCGTCCTCATTGGGAACTCATCACGTACTGGCCATGATTTGCCGCGAACAGAGCTCGAACCTGGGCACGTCTGCTTCGGAATCTGGTGCTCTAAACACTGAGTCACCTTGCCGCGCACTACACACAATTTTCAGTCATATACTAATGTAACTTGGTTAGACTTGTTCCTTTTCGGTGTAGCTTGTATGGCATCCATTTAGACTCAAATTTCCAATATAAGCAGCTAGTATATAACAGTAGACCGGTTTCGTCCTTATTGGGAACTCATCACGTACTGGCCAGAATTTGCCGCGAACAGAGCTCGAACCTGGGCACGTCTGCTTCGGAATCTGGTGCTCTAAACACTGAGTCACCTTGCCGCGCACTACACACAATTTTCAGTCATATACTAATTTAACTTGGTTAGACTTGTTCCTTTTCGGTGTAGCTTGTATGGCATCCATTTAGACTCAAATTTCCAATATAAGCAGCTAGTATATAACTCTGCCATACAGTACACAATTTCCAGTTATATACTAGCTGCTTATATTGGAAATTTGAGTCTAAATGGATGCCATACAAGCTACACCGAAAAGCAGAACAAGTCTAACCAAGTTACATTAGTATATGACTGAAAATTGTGTGTAGTGTGCGGCAAGGTGACTCAGTGTTTAGAGCACCAGATTCCGAAGCAGACGTGCCCAGGTTCGAGCTCCGTTCGCGGCAAATTCTGGCCAGTACGTGATGAGTTCCCAATAAGGACGAAACCGGTCTACTGGATGAATTGCCTTTTCCACACTATACAATACCTAGTTTATACACGTTAGACTAATCGCCGTAGAGCTGAGCTTTAAATGATGGTCCACAGCATTGCTCTTATCTGGTCTAACTATGAAGTTGAAGCTATATTTACCAAATTATTTGCGACGCTCTCTTGAGAGAGAGAGAGCAGATTATTTTACAAAGACGATAAAAGAGCTCTAGCCAGACATTATCTTTGATTAGTAAAAGTAAAATCAGTAAAGTATCAGCGCCATTATCATTACCCGTCGATATATAAAACTGCAGAAAATTGTGAACAGCGACGTGTTGTCAGTTTCAAAAACATGTCCGCTCGCGGACACCTTCGGATGCATCAGGCTGATGAAATTATACTGAATATTTTAAAAGGACAGGTTATTTGGCAACTTCCTTTTGCGACTTATGCAGACCATTCTGTGCCGCTGCGTCATATAAGAATACCACTGACATCTGACAACGCAGGAGAAGTTTAGTAACCTATGCCTTCTAAAGGGCTACCGCGCAGAGGTACATATTATCAGCAAAATTTAAGGGTAATTCGTTGCCACTGAGCATATAAGAATATCACTAAAGCCTGACAAAGCACGGGAAGTTTAGCAACCGATGCCTTCAGACGGGTCGCTGCACAGAGGTACATATTATGAGCAAAGATTAAGGACAGTTCTTTGCCACTGATTCTTATAAGAATATCACTGACAGCTGGCAACACACTGGAAGTTCAGTAATCGATGTCTTGTAAAGGGCCGCTGCGCAGAGGTACATGTTATCAGCAAAACTTTAGGACAATTCGTTGCCACTGAGCATATAGGAATATCACTAATTACTGACAAAACACGGGAATTTTAGCAACTAAGGTCTTCAAAAGGGCCGCTGCGCAGAGCTATATATTATCAACAAAATTAATGGCAATTCGTTGCCACTGAGCATATAAGAATATCACTAACGACTGAAAAAACACGGGAAGTTTATCAACCGATGCCTTCAAAAGGGCCGCTGCGCAGAGGTACATATTATGAGCAAAGATTAAGGATAGTTCTTTCTCACTGATTCTTATAAGAATATAACTGACATCTGACAACACACGGGAAGTGCAGTAATCGATGTCTTGTAAAGGGCCGCTTTGCAGAGATACATATTATCAGCAAAATTAAAGGGAAATTCTTCGCCACTGAGTCTTATAAGAATACCACTGACTGGTGACAAAATATGGAAACTTTATTAACCCATGCTTTTAAAAGGGCGACTGCTCAGATGTACATATTATGAGCACAATTTACCGCTAACACGGTCCATTCGAACGCTACTTAATCTGCTATCTTCTTTATATATATATATATATATATATATATATATATATATATATATATATATATATATATATATATATATATGTGTGTGTGTGTGTAGGTATGTGAGGGTTTGGAAAGCAAATGTGGACACAATGTTCCGACAAATTAAATTGTGACCATACATTTTTATGATAATTTTTTGAAATTGTTTTAGCACGTTAAAGTAATAGCCATTTTGCTACACTGTGCTACACACAGAAACCGCACTTCACTCCTCAACATCGTGTTAGAGTAGGTAGGCTGAATTTTCATGCGAACGCAGCCATAGTCTTGCCGGAACGCGGTCCAGCCGAGATGATACTTTTCACAAAATAACTCAGAAGTTATTTCAATCTGTTCCGTAGGCTGATCCGCCGCGTTGCAATCTGACAAGAATGAAAAAACTGCAGCCCTATTCCGCGTTGGCACAATATGACCAATGTGCCAGTCTTATGAATGCCAAAAAACCAAAACAGCTACAATTTTTGGCATACATTTAGTAGCAAAATTTGAACAAGCCACTATTCATTTTAAAAGAGGGGTAGAACAGATTTAGCAGACCACGCAATGACCAACAATAAACGAGGCATAATGTCAGCAGCATACCTGCATAAGAGGCTTCAACAAGACAAATTCGCAGATTAAACGCTGGCCAGTCAAATATGAGAGGAAACTGCTCCTGATTCCGGCAATGCGTTGGAAAACTTGCTTCGGTGGATCCAAAGTAACTCGAAACACTGGCTTTCGAGTGTGCACATTTTTCTCCATCACTGGCATTGTCTTCTTCATTCGATTCATCGGACTCGTCGAAAGGTCGAAGGGCACTGAACTGGATTTCCATGTCATCGAGTAATGCATCGCTAACATATATCTGAGAAGAAAGACAAAACACAAAGTTAAAACAACACAGGAAAATAGAAAATCTATATATTAAGTTTATAATTTAAATAATTTAAGTGCTGTCCTTCTTGTTTGTATTCTCGTCGCCGTTTTCCCGTGCTGGATAATTGATAGCACACGTAGGTGGGCAAAATCTTGAATCCTTTGCATTTCCAGGTGCACCGATTTTTGGCCATGATTGATGTGTTCTCACTTGTCCCTTCATTCTGAAGCCCTCCATCAGCTGCTTCTCTGAAAATAACGTCGGAATCAGATTTTCCGAATTTTCGGGACTTCAGTTCCAATCTCATCTTCAGGGTTGACACCATACTCAAAGGAAAAAACAACTTGTCTTGAATAAGTTGCCAAAAGTTGTTTTTTTCCTGTGTCAACCCTGAAGATGTTACTGGAAAGAATGTCCAGAAAATTTGAAAAATCTGGTTCCAAAATCAATTTCAGACAAGCAGCTGATGGAGGGCTTCAAAATGAAGGGACAAGTGATAACCCATCAATCGGTGCACCTGGATATGGCCCAAACAAGGTAATGACGGAGAGATTACAAACAAGTGCATAATTTTAAACAATAATTGATTGCGCGGGTGGTGGTAACAATTCTTTAAGTCAAGTTTGCGAGCTTCAAATAGTTTGTTAACAGTGGGTGACTTATGAACGGGAGCATCTTGTCCAGATTGAGGCAGGGCGACACCGGCTCTACAGCCTACCTGCTATTTGCAGCGTAGCACTTAATAAACACGACCACGCCTCGCAGTTAATTTTGCTCCAATTTAGAAAAAAAAGTCAAGTAGGGCATGATTCAAGTATAAATTTGCAACAAAATCGTTAAGTGGTTCTACTCGATGTCACATCACGCATGGTTTCCAACTTGTAACTAAGATGCGCACGTGGGCGAGATACTGGCCGACGAGCGGATCCTACAACACACAACTCGATTGTAGCACACGTTTTCTTGGTTCGGCCATGTCAATTTATAACAGCCTCTTTTATAAAATTAAACTAAAATGTGGAAGGCGAACAGCCTCAACGGAAACCACCGCTAGCAGTAATGTTGTGGTAATTCGTCGTAGACTTTAATGCGACATCAGCAATACAGCTTCCTTGCGGATTTCACTCTATCACGTCATTAACAGACCAAACGTCGCGGCTAACTTTGCCCTACTAGGAATAGAAATTT
Organism: Eudiplozoon nipponicum; assembly: GCA_029291075.1. Lineage (NCBI taxonomy): Eukaryota > Metazoa > Platyhelminthes > Monogenea > Mazocraeidea > Diplozoidae > Eudiplozoon > Eudiplozoon nipponicum. The sequence goes on along the minus strand of JAQBSW010000876.1, from coordinate 35,472 downwards.
CCGAACTGAACTTGATTCGATGCCATATCGCGAAGGGTTTCTAACCAAGAACTATGATGCGCACGAGGACCCCATCCTAGCAGAAGAGTGGGTCCTATACTACCCAATTTGGAAGTAAGTAACTTCAATTGCTTCTGCCATGTCAAAATCTGCCAACCTCGTTTCTTACGCCAATTTGGTGCTGGATGAGAGAACAGAGCTCTACTGGACAATCTAAATGAGGGCATACGCAAAACGTGACCGAGCCAACGAAGTTGATGGAGCCTTATTTGTTTTCCTATTCAAGGTGGCCTGGGCAGCATCCTGATTGACGAATAATAGTACGATATCGTCGTGAATATGGAGACTATGCAATGTTCAGTGAGTCGACAAAGTCTGACCTGCAACCAGCTTCCGATTGCAGCAAACGGCATCTCAGGAGTGACGAAAAACCGACGGTCCTTATTCACCTCTGCAGTGTGTCCCTCATCAACGACGACCTGCTGCGCGTGCGGAGTTGTCCCCAGCTCACCCGACTCATAGGCCTCACCGTGACCACGTTTATTGTCACTTTTTGACGATTGTGCGTCACCTTGACGAGGAGAAAGCGCCGCTGACTGTTGCCTGCGTGGAAGCGGAGGAACGAAGGTGACAGCACAGGTGGGCTGGTGCACATCCACAAAAGTGAACGGTTTACCATGCCGGAAGCGACCGGAAACAACGGCACCTGAACGAAAAAGACTAAGCGTGTCACTGGCCAGCCACACCTCCGCACCCACCAATGGAACACATGCGCTCATTAAATCGGGCCTGTCTAATAAGGCCAAAAATCAAGAAAGAATTACAAACTTTAAAGTGTTAATGACGTAGACATCTATTTTAAATGAGCACAAATACGATATATTTCCAAGACAGTTGTTAGTAAGGATTATCTTAAGCTAAAGTAATTTACTGGAAGGAACCACAGTGGCTCTACATATCGGTAATAAAATATTATAAATCTTCCAAATAAGCACGTTGTATGTATGTATAAACACATAAATAGTCATAAATAAGTAAATACGTTCATAAATTCATAAGCACACAAACACACACACAAGAAAGCACGTTATAATGTGCATACGTGCATACACACAACCATATATATATATATATATATATATATATATATATATATATATATATATATATATATATATTCATTGTACTCTTCCTATGAGCAAAACCAAAAAGAAATTTTATCAGATACAAAAACATTTCTTTCGCATAATCTCCTCAAGTATCTACTAATGAACATAGGTTTATATATAAACAGGAAGGCAAAACAAGATAGAAATATGTAAACATAGAGAGAGTGTGAAATAACGGAACAAACAATCAATAGCGTGCGTTAACTCCAGTTCAAGCTCAACGCTTGTACATGCTCTTTGCTTGCGTATATATATATATATATATATATATATATATATATATATATATATATATATATATATATATATATATATATATATATATATATATATATATATAGATTTGACAGTACTTGAAGAGTTCCCAATGAAAATGAAACGGGTTTTCTACATGAATTGTTTTTCCTATATAATACAATGCTTAGTTTATAAAGTCAAATGTATATATGCAATTGGATTGTTGTTTCCATCAAGATTGCGACCGGGATTTAAATAATAACGCCCTCGCAACTAATGAACATTTAATTTTGTAAATACTCATTCTACTTGTAAGTCAAAGTAAGCACTTGATTAAGACAAAAATCCACCACAGAAAATGCCTTTTATTGCAATAACGTTAAGTATGACCTTTTATATAATGCCTTGTAGATACTTGTATAAAATAAAATAAAATTTTACACGAGCCTACAATTATTTTAATGAGCAACTGAAGCAGCTGCCATTCAATAAAGTCTACACAGCTTTTGATAATTTATCTGGATCACATTTTAATTTTCAAAATTCGATTGAATGCTGGAAATGTGTTTTCACAGCTCATCAAATGAACAAAAACATCACATTGTTTTTTGCACCGTGAAACAGGACCTGTGCAAACTTTTGTCACTTGATTCATTAAATACGCCATTTCATTTATTCTTCTCAGACTTTCCAGATTCACTGAAGTAGTGCGTGCCGACGTTTACCGGCCTTCTTAAAGGTCAACATCAGTGCGTGAAGAGAAACTAACGCGTAAGTATCTGCGAAAGACGCTCTGCGACTGCTTTCACCAATTGTCAATGGTGTTTATCGCGTATGCACAAACTTTACTTAAATAACAGTTATCACTTCCAGCACAATCAATAGCTATTTGGCAGAATTAGTTAAAAATATGTGATGAAAGCTGCAGCCATTTTACGCGTCTACAGACGAGGAGTGTGTGTAGCCGACATTTCCAGTCAACTACGATGCATAACAGACTGCTGGTGCTGAGAGTCGCATATCTTATAATCAATGACTTGTCCTTGCTAATCCGTTTTCCGTCATATTCTGATGATTACCGAGGAATGCTGAAGCGCGTCAGTACGTACAAGTGACGGCAACACGCCAGGTAGCTCGACTGCTCTAACAAAATAGAAACATTGCCTGTTTAAAAGAACTTTATTTGTTATCACTATCCGTGCAATTATTGATTTATAAATTGTCCTTTGCGCACGCAGTTCTGAACGGCATCGTTAAATAGCAATAGCTTCAAACTAGGCAGGCAACTATGCATAGCTTGATTTTCTCGAAATTAGGAATCGTCGCGTTGGTCTTGCCTGCGACATCACAAGATAATCCGTACAGGACCAACGCGACGATTCCCTGTTCAGAAATCAAGCTATCGCGTTGCCTACCTAGTTTAAAAAATAATACTGAACAACAAATGCCGTTCAGAGCTACTGTATGCTGGGTAATTTATAAATCAATAATTACGGATAGTGATAACAAATAAAAATTCTTTTAAACAGGCGAGTATGTTTCCTGACTGTCAGTACTAGCGTGTTGCAAAATGCTTTAACACGTACTGACGCGCTTCAACATTCCTCGGCGTCAGAATATGACGGAAGCTGGGCCAACAAGGACAATTATAAGCTATGCCGACTCTCGGCAGCATTTAAGTGGTGACTGGAAATTGTCAGCTACGCAGTCTGTAGGTAAAGCTGCGGCTTTCATCACGCCAACACAAGCTGTGCCGTGCTGCTGGAAATGACAACTGTTATTTAAGCCAAGTTTGTGCATACGCGATAAGTACCGATTGATAATTGGTGAAATACTTGAGGCAAATCTTTCGCGGGCAATTTCACCTTCGCACACTGACCTTTAAAGAGGTGACGAAAACATCGGCTATAAGTCGCAGAAGTCTGAAGGAATAAAAATGAAATAATATCAGTCGAAGTGACAAGGGTTTTTTTAGGTGCGAGCAGAAAACCAATGTTATGTTTTGTTCATTTGATAATAGTAATGGGGGTCCCGTCGAATTTTGAAAATTAAAATGTGATGGTAATAAATATCCGAAATATTAATGGGGGGTGGAATGGCGGCCTACCCCGGTATATTAAATAATTTAGCCGAACTCGTGTAAATTACGACGCGGTTTTATATACCCGCAAGGCGGTATTTAAAGGGGTATACTAACGTTATTTTAATAAAAAACATTTTTATTGGTGGATTTTTGTCTTAATCGGAGTAACTACTGACTTACAAGTAGAATGGTATTTACAAAAATTAAGTGTTCATTGGGGGCGTTATTATTATTTAAATCCCCGGTCTGTCTTAATGAAACAATCCGGGTTGCATACGGCGACTATAAATACTTTGTTAATATATATAGGGGAACGTGTAGAAAACCCGTTTCATTTTCATTAAACGTAAAGTACTGTCGGATCTATATATATATATATATATATATATATATATATATATATATATATATATATATATATATATATAATATATATATATATATATATACACGGAGAAGCAGAAGGGTATTTGAACTGTGGTTTCCACTTTCACACACTCTCTCTATGTTGTATTTCTGCTCTTGTTTTGCTGCTTCCATATATAAACCTATGTTCATTATTAGATACTTGAGGAGATTATGCGAAAATTTGGTTTTTTGATAGATTTTTATTTTTTGGTTTAACTACATTGGAAAATTGCGGTGGTTCTGCTATATATATATATGTATATATGTAATAATATATATATATATATATATATATGGTTGTGTGTATGCACAGCCGATATAACAACACTTTTTGCTAGTGTGTGTGTGTTTATTGATAAGCATGAATTTATGAACGTATTTTACTTATTTATGACTATTTTATGTGTTTTGCATACACATACAACGTGTAGCCCGGAAGATTTATATTTTTTATTGCCCATTAATGTAAATTTTCAATGAGGATTTCCTTCCGATAAATTGCGAAAGATTGTCTTACTATTATTTATCTTGGAAATATATCGTATTTGTGCTCATTTAAAATAGATGTCTACATCATTGACAGGATGGCAGTGCTTTCTTGATTTACAACCTTATAGACAGGTCAGTATGAGCACATGTCTTACATTGAGTAGGAATTGCGGAGGTGTGGCTGGCGAAGTGACACCTTGAGTCTTTTCGTTCGGGTAAAATTGACTCGCTTTCAATATGTTAAACGTTCACTTTTGTGGTGCCAACCCGCTTACTGATATCGCCTTCGTTCCTCGCTTTCCAGACGACGCTTCATGGGTGACGCACAATCATCAAAGTGACAATAAATGGTCGCAATTGAACCTATAATCAGGTGAGGAAGTATTCCGCGCGCGCAACAGATCGTCGTTGATGGCCCACACTACAGAAGGTAGAACCGTCGATTTTCGTCACTCCTGAGACCGTTTGCTCGAAGCTGGTTGCAGGTCGTTTGGCGACTTCACTAGTTGCATAGTGCCATATTCTGACGATATCACATTATTCGTCAATCAGGATGCCTTGGGCCACTGAAATAGGAAAACAATGGAAACTCCATCCCTACTTCGTTGGCTGTCACACGCCTACGTATGCCATCTTTGGTAAATGTTGCATCCGGCAAATTGGCGTAGAAGCGGGTTGTAGGCGTATGGCAGAAACAGAATTGGTTACTTACTTTCCAAATTAGTAGTATAGGACACTCTTCTGCTTGGGATAGTCACATCATAGCCTTGGTTAGAAATACCTTCTTATTGTGTCGTCGAAGTTCGGTCAGCGAGTAAGGAGCAAGTTAGCCGCGACGTTGTGTTAATGACGTGATAAGTGAAAATCCGCACAAGAAATATAGTATGTCGCGACGGAATTACCACAACATTACTGCTTAGCGGTGATTTCCGTTCGCCTTCAGTTTAATTTATAAAAGGGCGTACAAATTGGCCGAACCAAGCGATGATGCCTAATGGTGTGAGTTTCGTCGGCCAATATCTCGCACGTGCGCACGTAGTTACAAGTTGCCATGCGTGATGAAGTGACTCGAGCAGCCGCCCAATATTTTGTTGCAAATTATACTTGGATGTGCCCTTCTTGACTTTTCTTAATTGGAGCAAAATTAACTTGCGGGCGTGGTCGTCGTTTATGCTACGCTGCAAATAGCTGGGTAAGGCACAGTGTCGCCCTATAATCTGGTTTCCAGGTCGTAAAAGTCACCCGTTAACAAACGGCAAAACCACAAACTTTAAAGGTGTTACCACCACCCCCTTTCTAATCCAATTATTGTTTAAAATTATGCACTTGTTTGCTGTCTCTCCGTCATTTGCTGTTTAGACATATCAAGAATGCACCGATTGATGGGTTATCGCTGACCCTTCATTTTGAAGCCCTCCATCAGCTGCTGTGCAAATTGATTTTGGAACCAGATTTTCAAATTTTCTGGACATTCTTTCCGGTAGCTTTCAGGGTTGACACAGAAAATGACTTTGGCAGCTTATTCAAGAGACAAGTTGTTTTTTCCTTTGGTATGGTGTCAACCCTGAAGATAGTTGCTGAAAATGTCTGATTCCGGCGGAAAACAGCTGATGGCAAATAGTGGAACACATCAATCATGGCCCAAATCAGGTGCACTATGCAAAAGGATTCAACTTGCCCCACCCCAAAATGTTAGCTCAATCCATCAGCTGGGAAAACGGCGACGAAAAGTACAAGCAAAGAGGACACTTTAAATTATTTAAAATTATAAACTTAATATATAGATTTTCTATTTTCCTGTGTTGTTTAGCTTTTGTGTTTTGTCTTTGCTCTCAGATATATGATGTTAGCGATGCGATACTCGATGACATGGAAATCAGTTCAGTACTCTTCGACCTTTTCGACGAGTCCGATGGGTGACAATGTATTGATGGAAGAAAAAATGTGCACTTCGAAAGCCCGGTGTTTCCGCCGAAACAAGCACCAACACGACACTTAGAATCAGCGGTTCCTCATATTTGACTGGCCAACGTTTGAATTTATGTGTTGAAGCCTCTTATACTAGTATGCACGAACCTTATGCCTCGTTTATTGTTGGTCATTGCATGATTACTAAATCTTTTCTTGCCCCTCTTTAAAATGAATGAGTGGCTGTTCAAATTTTGCTACTAAATGTATGCCAAAAATTGTAGCTGTTTGAGTTTTTTTGGCATTCACTTGGCACATTGATCATATTGTGCCAACGCGGAAATAGGAGTTGCGGTTTCATTCTTGTCAGATTGCAGCGCGGCGGATCAGCCTACGAACAGATCGAAATAACTTCTTCTGAGTTATTTTGTGAAGTAAAACGGACCACGTTCAAGATAAACGCGTTCGCATGAAAATTCAGCCTACCTCTCTAACACGATGTTGAGAATGAAGATGCGGTTTCTGTACGTAGCACGATAAAAATGGCAATTAACTAAAACAATTTCAAAAATTATCATAAAAATCTTTAATAGTCACAATTTACTAATTTGTCAGGTGTGTGTCCACGTGGTGCTTTCAGGCTGCGTTACACGCACACACATATATATATATATATATATATATATATATATATATATATATATATATATATATATATATATATATATGAGATAGCGAATTAAGTAACGATTCGAATGGACTTCTGATAGCTGTGCTCATAATATCTTACGACAGTCGCACACAAGCATGGGATATAAAGGGTTTTTAGTATTTTAATCACCAGTCAATGGTATTCTTATAAGACTCAGTGAAAATTGCCCTTTAATTTTGCTGATGTATATGTATCTCTACAAACAGCATCGATTGCACTTCCCGTGTGATTGTCGGGGTGTCGGTTATAACTTGCCAAGAATCAGTGAGAAAACATCCTTAATCTTTGCTCGCCTTTCCCTTTTCTGGCAACACCCTGAAGGCATCGATTGACTAAGCGTGAAGTGATATTTGCTGCTCGGTGACAACGAATTTGCCATTGAAAATTTTGTTGTGCGCGGCATTTGAGGCATTGATTGCCAAAATTACGTGTTGGTGCTGGCAACAAATTGTCTAAAGAGATTTTACTGTACGCGGCTAGACATCGATTACTGAGCTTTCCAGTGTGTTGTCAGTATAGAGAATCGAGCAAGAATGTCCTTAATGCACATACGCCAATATGTACCTCTGCGCGGCGACCGTCTGTATTTGCTAAACTCCCGTGCTGTCAGGCTTAGTGATATTCTTATATGCTTTCAGTAGCAACGAACCCTTGCCAAATTTGCTGATAATAACTATAAGCGATAGCCCTTTAGAAAGTCAGTTACTAAACTACTACGCGTTGATGTACTATTCGCCTGTGACAAGAAATAATTACCAAACATAGGAAGGAGAAAGAGTTACTCAAGTATATCTTAAATATTTCGAGTATATTTCATCAGCCTGATGCATCCGAAAAGGTATCCGCGAGCAGTTATGTTTTGAAAACTGACAGCGTCGCTATTCCCTGACCTGCAGTTTGTAACGGAGTAATGATAGTAGCACTCTCTACTGATTACTACTAATCAAAGATAATGTTTAACTAAGAAACTCTTTATCAGTCTTTATAAAATAACTATACTCTCTCAAGAAAACGTCATAAATATTTATTAAATATAAAAGCTTCAACTTTTCATGGATTAGACAGATAAGGCAATGCTGTGGACCATCATTTAAAAACTCAACTGATGCCTAACGTGTATAAAACTAGGTATTGTATAAATTGAAACAGCAATTCATCCAGTTGACCGGTTTCGTCTTAGCTGGGAACTCATCGCATTACTGGCTAGAATTTACCGCGAACGGAGCTCGAACCTGAGCACGTCTGCTTCGGAATCTGGTGCTCTAAACACTAGGTCACCTTGCCACGCACCTACACACAAATTTTCAGTCATATACTAATGTAACTTGGTTAGACTTGTTCCTTTTCGGTGTAGCTTGTATGGCATCCATTTAGACTCAAATTTCCAATATAAACGACTAGTATATAACTGGAAATTGTGTACTATGTAACGAAGTTATAACACTAGCTGCTTATATTGAAATTTGAGTCTAAATGAATGCCATACAAGCCACCGAAAAGCAAGTTACGACAGTATATGACTTGAAAATTGTAGTCTCTGTTTAGAGCGCCAGATTCAACGAACGTGCTTGAGTTAAATACATTCGCAGCAAATGTAATATTTGATAGTTGAATAGAAACGGCTGACTATGATTTAGTGCCATACAGCTACACCGAAAAGAATTGGGAAGTCCCCAACCAAGTTAGAATATATGACTGAAAATTATTGTGTAATACACAACAAGATGTTTAAACACCAATTCCGAAAACAACATATACCGATTCAGCTATTCGCAAACAAATCATGGCCGAAGGTACGTGATGAGTTTGTGAAAGGACGAATCGATACACTGGATGAATTGCTGTTTCCACAAAATACAATTCTTGGTTTATACTTTGACAGATAAACATAGCATATCGAACATGTTTATAATATTGTAATCGATACTCATTGATGAGAATATGAACATATTTAATACATTGTATTCCTGCGAATAAAAACTTGTACACAACGCGAATTTTTTAGATGACAAGCGCCGACTCTGGGCAACAACGTATTTTCTCACATACTATTTTGTTCGTCTATCTGGTATCTCCTTCGCTTGTGCTAAACTGAAAGAATAGTGTAAATAAAATTTTTTGTCTTCATAAGCTTTCGGTGCAGTCTGCAGGTTGGATACAGTTATTATATCTCGGAACCAATAGAACGTTCCAACTTTGTAGGCGGCATTGTACCGGTGGCGGTGCCTATTGCGTGAAGATGTATCAATATCACGAATTGTGATACCGACATGATTGATATTTTGGAGCTGGTTCAAAGATGAACTAACTCCTGTTCTTTTTAAATTTGTCTTATTTTAGTGCGTGTGGAAATAATGTACGGCACGATATCCCTGATTAAATACAGAATGCGCGATCGTGGTTGCAATTAGCACTACGCCAATTTATGCCGATTGTTGAAAAATTGCCATTGTTGCCAATTCCTATTTCCGACAGCTAATCATGCAAAATAATAAAGCCTAACAAGACAAGTGTGATTTGTTTGGAAAATTTGCCTTTAATAATAAACGCCAATCCCCATGGTATGTAACCAGTCGTCGTATTTCTGTTGTGCAGCCGGCATTGGTTAAAAGTAAACTGTATCCCGGGTATATTTGCTTTTCCATAGCACATTGCAGTTTGATCTTCGCCAATCGATTTGCCGTCGTGTGTGTGTCGTCAGATAATTTTGTTCAGTGTGAATAACTAGGCTATTCAACGACTGGCTAAGCCTAAAAATGTAGTGGTATTACCAAGCTCGCAAACTATTTTTAAAGAAAATTTTAAAACCACCGCACAAATCTGAGTGCTTTAAATTTAAAAAGACAGTTCGTTTATTCGTTGTTTAATATTCTCTTAATGGATATTTAAGTTTTACTAGTCGTGCGTCGATACTCGTCTTCAACTGGTATTTTAGAACGCGCGTCGAACTTGAGATCGTTTCATTCGTAACATCATGGTAAAGGTGATCTCAGTAATAAGAATATTAAACTCATGCGGAGCGGGCGTAAAAGTTAGTCAAATGCGTATACCGCATTGCGATTCATCCTCATCTGATCAAATCATCTCGAACAACCATACAACAACATTGAAATGATGGTTCATCGCAAAGAAACCGTAAAGACTGATGGAAAATTGAATTACTATAATATCTGACTAAGCCATCTATATCACTGAGCGTGACTTTTCGAAATTCATTGAGTTCAGATATATAAAAGGCGAACGTCTACGTGCAAAACTTAACCTTCAGTTCATTTTTTGCTTGTGATGAATTTTCGGAAAAGCGACATTTTCGGTAAATTCTGGTTAATGTTGATTTATTCCACTTTTGAATTCGGAGATGCATTAGCGGCTCAACTAATAATGAAGCGATAAAGTTGCAACAATCAAGCCTGTCTTTATTCTAATTCAGATAAATATCTGGATTGAAATTGCAAACTAAGGCTGCAAAATTCACAATTACCATATATTAGAGAATGAAGTATTTATACAAACTGAACTTCTTATGTTTACATAGCGTACCTAATAGCATCCATACAAGTAAACTACAATGAACACAAATAAACTTTGGTTCTGATTTGATATAAAAACCAGTCCCATACAAAATAGAGGACATTCATCCGGCAGATAGTTTCGTCCTTATTGGGAACTCAACAACCAGAAACGGACAGAAATTCCTCCGAGCATCTGTGCTCTAAACGCGAGCATTTTCCGTCACGCCCCAAGTACCAGTTATAACGTTTCTTTATTATTCTTTTCATTGTGGGTGTATAAGGTGTCTAACTTTACAACTTGAAGTTTAATACCCAATCAACATAGAACGGACGCCACTTCTAGTATTTGATTTCCGCACAGGCTTGTTGTATAATTAATTGAACGTGTGGGGCAATGTTAAAAGTACAATCAATGTGCGAATTTGATAAACATTTTCTTAATGCATAAGAACAACGATATTGATTGCGCGGGTAATGGCTAACAATTTAACAATTCCAAGTTTTGCGAGCTTAATTAACACCAATCTACATTGTATTTAATGATCGTCGTACAACATAACAAAACGGCTGGTATTCTAGACCTATTATGTTATTCGACAGGCTATATTCAGATGAATGCCACACTTTTGAATTGATAGTCGTGTAGATTGAAGCAGTCCCAATTTATGTAATGGTGGAAATTAATTGGATATTTCTGGCGCACGTGTTGTGCAATTTGGCCCAACTCCTAGCGGAGGAATTTGAAAGCGAAATATCTCCGAGTACCGTTGTTACTATATTTGTGATATTGAGTACTCAACAAACGAACGCGGCTAATAATACAGAAGATATCTTTTTAAAAAAAGATACGAACATGTATATCAGGTGTTTATTTAATAATTACTGATTTCAGGTTTCTAAAACAGACTCCGTACTATTTATATTTGTTACAACTTGATGCTCGATAGGCAGATGTCCGACGATGACGACGGTAAGAACGGACTACTATCCAGAAGCTGTCGACGACGAGAGACCATGCCGGCCCGCCCCTGCATTTCTGTCGGTTTTCTTTTTACGTAGGGATTGGTGATATGAAGCTAGCACACTGGATTTATAAATTGTTACCACATGCACAGCCAATAAATGATCATTATCATACAAAGTTAAGTGAGCTGCAGCTACGAGAAAGTGTGCGTGATGACGTACAATATGAGATTGCCTGCAAAATTAATAACCATATATGTTATATATTTATATATATATACATATATATACATATATATATGTATATATATATATATATATATGAATTGCAGTTTGACAATTCGTTTGTCGGACTTTCGATGATGTACATCGAAAAGGTAAACGCACCAGTGTGCGATGCGACTTGAAGCAGTTTTTGTTTACGTTCTGCGATTAGTTATCCGAAACCTTTAAAGTGATTTTTTCTGGTGTCACTGTTTGAACTACGGTGTTTTACCAAACAAGAGATGCTTTTCGGTATGTAGTATGCCGATTTGCGCCAACTAATTTGTATCGTAGTTCTAATGTTTGATTCTCCGCGATTTGTGTTCGCGGATGTTGCTGCACTATCAGTTTGCGATTGATCCCGCCGCCCTGAAATACACTATCGGTAGTCTTCGTTTGTCAGGGTGAGGTTCGTCCCTTTATTTCCGAGCTTCAACGTTGTTCAAACTAACCACTGTAAATGCTCGTCGACAACGTTCGTCGTACGCATTCCAGTCGCCCAGTATGAACGACGTTAACTACTCAGGAAGGAAGGACGAATCCGCATAGTGAAACGGACAAATCGATAAGCTGCTTGGAAATGAATGTGTCTTGCAGAAACACTGGTGTAAAGCAGGGTTCGGCGGCGATTTTGGCACTGCTGGCAACCATTCAGAATTGCTATGTCGTCTGTTATTCTTTAATAATTGAACCATTTCATTTCCGCCGAAATCGTGAATAGCATATTTCTTATTTAAATTGCTAAGGCATAGGCTGCAAACAAATAATGCATTTTATGAATACTCGCTGTGTGCGGCGTAACATTAATGCGCGTCAGCATACGCATCATTCAGCGATGTCCGGCAGATACAACAGGAAACTTCGATTAAAGGTATTTGTTCCTATGTTATCGTTAACGTAATGGTTCATGTAAAAATTTTACGCTGTTGATGTGGATTTGGTTTTTGCATTTCTGGCAGAATCTGCGAAAACCATCCCGTCACGGCGCGAAATAAACACGCCGAAAATGGCGTCTCGACAACGATCCTCGGCTAAAATCAGGCTACGCTCATTTTTGCCCGATTTTCAGGGCCTAAACGCCGGGACACACCCAGCCTCGCCGAAAACGACTGAAGAATTGCCAGCCGAGCCGACAGACAGAACGTCTTGTCGCCGGTATGTTTGTTATGCGTGGTGGCACGGAAGATGACCCGGTGCAGACAAATTCCTGAATTAGTAGGGTCAGCCAGTTCGGCGGAGTGGCCGGCAGGGCAGAGGCGTATCGTCAGACAGGCCCGCAGCCGCAAATGCCCATTTGACGCGTCACGGCCTTACTGACTTCGAAATCAGTGTAGTAAACCCGCCGGGCAGACTCCATTCAGATGGTCAGACACGGCTGAACTATGCTGTCCACATTCCGACCGAATATACGGCATCCCGCCGCCGGGCATTGATGCGCAATATTACTTTGCAAACGAAAGCGGCACAGTCATTGCAGTGCGCGGCGAAAACGATGGTTGAAGCGGGATAATGCGGCCATCGCCGAAGCCTCTTCTAAAGCCCGCTACGTACATAGATGCGGTGATATGTGTACAGTGGCCAAATTGATAAAGTGAAACAATACTCCCCAAAGCGCATTATTTGAAGTAAGCCGCAAGTCGTCGCCATTGCGACAAAAGAAATGTTAAATTGAAAACATTAAGTGCAGGTAACCTTTAAATTCATTTGCATTTTACAGGCGCGGGGTAGCTACATGCACTCAATCGTCGGCGAACAAACGCTGCTTAAATGACTTTACGATAAAGATAAACAATCAAAAGCCATTCTGGTTTTTTCGTGTGCCTTTCAGTGACTCATTTACATAAAAATTTCTGAGAAAATTTTCCTTTAAAAAGGCAAACTAGAAATGCCGCAACGTGGCGTATCGTTTTTCAGCTACAGACATTCGCGAAAGCCCGATTCGATTGCAAAATATTGTGAAATATCAACCATGCATTTTGTTCACGATACCGCGATGTGAAATTTAACGACGAAGCGACAGAAGATTACGTGAATTTGTCTGCTGATAAATAATTAGTCGAAAATACGCTTTCTTGATATGTCAGCAATAATTCATGCGAGACATTAGGCGGCAAATTTTGGTTGATACCGTTATAATTGACTTCAATACACAATGGACGGTACATAGATGATAATCAAGACATAAAATTCGCACTATAAGTGTTTACTGTCATGTTACTTGTGGATGGTATAGCATATGTGCAATTATGCGTTGAATGTGCATACCTGAGTCTGAGCCAATTCGGAAGGATCGATGCTACATACGGAAGGAAGAGACGAATCTGCAAGCAGATGCTGCTTGGAAATGGAGATCAATCGTGTCTACGCTTCCAGTTACAACAATGCAAGCAAATCGCGAAGATTATTGGCACTACTGGTATTATACAGAAATATATCATCAGCAATTCTAATGTTTTAGTTGCATTTGTTTCCGCAGAAGATATGATAACATAACAACATTTAAAATTGCTAAAATTATATGACTGCTAAAACCCAAATATCTTACATTTCTTCGAACAATATGCTATACTAAAACGAAATTCAACATTAATAAATCGCTTGCTCGTGTTCCAACGACAATCCCAGAATAGTTTAGCAGAGCTTCGAAATCAAAATTAACTGTTCCTATGTTATCATTAACGTAATATTAAAACACCTTGCCAAACGATATTAGATGCAATTAAAACAGAAGCCATCCATTCACGGCGCAACTTAAAAATTATTACAGTCTCGACAACTCTCATTACAAAATCGGAAAGTGACCTCCTGCCGATTGCCTAGGACGCGCGGTCTCCGGACGCCTTAGCACTCGCCGAAGCTTGATTTTGAAAAGATTATGCCGAGCTACTTCGGAGATCCCCCGACGAAGCCCAGAACGTCTTGTGTCGCCGGGAGTACAAACTGTCGGCCCTGATTGCCGTAATCGGTGGCTGGGGCGTCTTGGAACAAAAATTCCTGAATTAATGAGATCATAGGTTTCATAACTGGAGAACAGAAACAATAATCTGGAGCGGTACCATACAAATGTCTATTTGACGCGTCTGTGTACTGACTTCATGAATTCAGTGTAGTAAAAGCCCGCCAGACGGATGGATCGAGGCTACAGCAGACCATAAAGCCTACCACAGTTGACCGAGACCGTTGTCGTGGCGTGCGCCATCTGCAACCGAGGCGGCCGTATACGTGGAGTCTCTGCAACGGCGAAAACAATTATGGAAGCCCAGGATAATGCGGCCATATAACAAAGCCTCTTCTAGAAACCCACTGCTACGAGGAGATATGTCTACATCCACTTCGTTACAAAGTGAAAAGCATTACTCCACAATTTAAAGCACATTATTGTAGTAAGCCACACGAAGTCGTCCTCATTACGACAAAATGTTGGGAGAAACATTAAGTTGCCAAATAACTAGATTCATTGCATTTTACAGACATGTTACATGCGCACTCGATAAATCAGCAGACAAACTTGCTGCTTAAATGACGGCTAAAGATAAACGACATCAAAAACCATGCACAAACTTCGAAGTTTTTCAATGTGCACTGTTCAATTTCGAGCTATTTTGACTCGGTATTTACATAAATTTTTTCATAGGAAAAGATGCAAAAAACCGAAGCTAATCTTAAGCGCTTGTGGTATTATCATTTTCGAAGAAGCTTGCAGACATTCGATTACGGAAATGTGTGTGTCGTATACAATTTTGTTCGCGGCTAACGTGTGGAAATGTGAACGATAGTTTTTTGACAAAGTAAAATTATTTGTCTCGCTGGTGTCTAGTCGAAGTACCTTTCTTGACAGCGCGCACCTCTCAAATCACTAATGAGCCAACTTCTTCTGAGATCATTGGGCATGCAAACGTTGTATCTTTTTTGTTTGTGGACAATTTTGCTTTCGGGCATGATATCAAGACGCTTAACGTCACACTATATTTACTGTCATGGTTACTGTGGATAGGCTGTATTTTATGTGCAATTATGCGTTGAATTATTACGCATACCTAGTCATAAATTAATTCGGAAGTAGTTATGGTGATGGAATCATTATACATACGTGTTGCGTTGTATAAAATGATTGGCTGTCAACTTTCGATTCATACATGCTAAGAATGTTTGGTCTTTCAACTTTCCCGCATTTCTTTGTTTGGAATAACTTATTTTGTGTGAAGTGGCAGATGTAACACAATATCGTCACGCATAACATTGAAAGCAGAATTTCCGAATAAGCGCAAAAAAAATTAATTTAAATTAAAAATTTAAAGCACAACGGCATGAACATGCGGAATAGAAGCATATATACGTTATGATGAAAACGTATTGCAATTTTGAACTTTGGCAAATAAATAAAAGTCTGATGAAGTAACATAAGTAAATTGCACATAATAAAACAACATACATTATAATTAAAATGAGAAATACTACCATTAAAATGTCAATCAAGTATACGCGTGTGTGGCTGTGGGATTTACCGAAGAGGTAACCAGATAATTTTGCATTTCGTTGGTGCATATATCAACCTATAAAAGAACATGGTTTAGAAACTCGGAGAATGAAATTAACAACATGCGAAAATATGTGTGCAAACGCGTACTAACTCTAATTTGTTGAATAATAAGGCTACAATTCGACGAACAAACTAGCGCAGATATGAACACCTCTAGCGCCAATATTGCATTTAAATTACTCTATGAGACACTTGTTACGAGCTTGGGGTAGGCACGTCCATTTTATCTAACTTAACCTAATACATGACGATAGTTTTATATGTTATTCGACGACTATTAAATACAATGGGATTGAGCTCTACTCCAAGCTCTGAAATTTTCCCAAGATAAGATTCCAAGATTGTCAGCTTGACGTCTAATATCGTTTAGTCCTATATGATCACGTGCGATTTCGCATTTTCACCGAGGAAAGACGGATACTGGAGTTTGGTTACAACAGATGGCCCTAGTGACAACAGATAATCGGTGTGATCAGATGACAAAAAGTAGCATATTCAGGCCAAATTTTCGAAATATTTGAACAAAATTAGCCAAAAAATATGGCTAAAATTGCGGATTGAAAAATAAGTGAAGTGCATGTCAAAAAACTAATGAAGCATTGCAATTTTACATTGAATAGGTGCAGAATATGGCGGATACTGCAAAAATACGCAAACAAAAGGCGAAAAACTGTATGAAATACTCGGCAGAGTTACAGTCTGGCTTGTTCTCTACACTTTTCGTATTTCAGTATATTTCGAAAATAAAGTTAAATTACAGAATTTTACGAATGATATATTTGTAAAATAGTTGATAAAATTCGTTGAATTTTTCAGAGCAAGTAGAATCACGAATTTGCAACGCGATAGCGCCCTTTAGCAAACGACAAACACCACTTATTACCAATAAGCAACAACAAAACCTGTTGTTTGGAGGATTATGATATGGGGCCGACGAACATTACAACCCAGAAAATTTTTTAATAACCAATCCTGGCCGACAATTAAAACACGTTGTTAAACAACTAATCCAGTGGTCGCCTACATAGGCCAATACACTGACAACAAACTGGCCAACGATACGTATTACTATGAAAGTGTAAATAGTGATGCTGAGCAAATATAGCCAATGTCGAGAAACCCACAAACGTGGGCCGTTTACAAGAATTGTTGATTTAAAGAACTTTGGTTGGAAACAATGGAACGCCCTAAATCCGTCGAATGTTCGTCCCACTAAGGCGAGCCGAAGTATTCAGACCGAAAAAAAACGATTTGCTCATCTGTTGTCCAACGCAAATAACCAATCTTGGGGGATTGGCACACAATGTGAAACTGAAAAGTGTGCGCATTAATAAATACAATTACAATCCTTCAGCCTACTTTTCCAATAAAAATGAAAAAAAATATGATTAGAGAGCGTGGAAATACACAAACTAAATGCGAGCGAACCATGAATTTCATATTATGCGTCTTACGAAACAGGTGGTCAAAAACTTCGATATTCAGGTAGTTTCCGGTTACAGTGAACGATCAAGATGACCAGGTAACCCGTCCGCCCGCCACAAACATGCGAGATACCCGGAACTTACTATTGCAAGATCAAGAGACCGCGAAGAAAATTATCGTGGATGATAAAAATGATGATAACTACGCAAAGAAAACTTCGTGCATCGTCAACAAGGCAAAGTTCTGCGAAAACCGCCTGTCAAACTACACAAACGTGACAGAAAGGAAACGTCGCATTACATATTAATGCGAGCACCGGCTGTAAACGCCAGTTTTCTGAGTATACGCGTGTTGACGACACATACAGTTGTGCTGAGCAAACATTAGTTGGGTGAATGGTAACAAATTATTTAAATAGTTTGCAAACTGAAGTAAAACACCAATCCCTTATGGTTTTAACCAGTCGTCGAACAGCGTAGCGCTACAACTCCAGTGCCGCACCTCATATTTAAACGATACGCACGCTCCTCGCCCTTTAGACCAAAAACGCTGTCGTCTCACAATGACGATTATTGGTAGCGTCAGTTCGCCGAGTGACAATCGGAGTTTTACAACAATATGACTGATTAAATACAAAATGCGTTGTGAGTGTTGTAACCTCGCAAGCTTATTTAAAGAAAGATATCATAATCGACGACTTTAGATTTTCGTCTTGAAGAAAGTTAAATTTAGTTGAAAAGCATCGGCGCGGTAAGATCATTTCAACTAATCAGAGCATTTCTCCAAGAGCCACAACAACCGCGCAAATGAGAAAGAGTCCGTTGTGCAGACGCTTCAGCGCGAGCATACGATGTGCAGTGGACAAGCGCCAAATTACAGCGAGACGAGTCCCGCAACATAACGGAACCACGGTCGGTTGCAAACTGGTCCATTTAATTCGTCTGTGGTCATCAGCCAAGCGTTAAAAAAAATCGATGCAATAAATAGAATGATATTGCAAGTGCAGTTGGCATCTGAGACACAGCTCCTCCTCCTACAGTAGTGATTTTGACAGAAATAGTCGGATATTATTGCTTTACGGCAAATCGAAGTGAGTGACAGCACGTAGCTCGCGCTGACAACTGTTATGGTTGCATTGATTTCAGACTTTCTGAGTAAATAACGGAAGCAGCTGATAGCCGAAATCCTTACTTGAAAACTGTCGGCCGTCCGACTCCGACAGGTATCTTGAAAAATTAGCGTTGCTAGATAAAAAAACGAATCAAAACCTATGTGAACAGGCGAAGGTGGACTATATGATCATCTCATTCGCCAAGCCCGGTGTGGAAATCGACGCGAAACACAGATATTGATATTCCACAACAAGGAAAACTGAAGCCTACTGATCAATGCATCGAAGCGCACGATTCACTTAGGTATTACGGCACTGCAGTTATCCAGACGCATTGCCGCCAGTAAGATAATGAAGGGCGAAAATGTCGAAAAGGTGTTTGGCTTTCTATTTGAACGTAAAACCCAGTGATGACTGACTGTGAATCTGAGCAGACAGCCGACACCTCGGCCGTTTCATTTCACCGGAAAGTGATCCGTATCATCTGAGCGCAAGTACCGGTCCCGCTTCGACGTCTCTAAAAACAGCAAATCGTTCACGGTATGGAACTGACAGCCTCCCGATGTGGTCGCCTGTCCCTTGTTTGAGTGAATCAAAACCGAGCAAATGAAAATGTTCTATAAGACATTTGAAATAACGAAAGAGACGAGACAAGAACATAACGAACATTATTCGTCAGCAGTCAGGTCCATTATACCGTCAACCACAGACCACAATGATCCGCCGTGCACTAAATCGCCAAGTGTCAAAACGATTGCTTTTCCCGCTGCAAGTCGACATACAATCAAAAGGCAACAAGAAACTACTAATGTGTTTAATAGTGATGAACATACACCAGCCAGAAAGACGGAAATCACCAAACTTCTTCTCTTCAATTTCTTCTAAAAACGCAGTACGTGTTATGATTTGTGTGCGCGAATGCATATAATTGGCTCGCGGCAGTTCATAGTTGCCTTTTTAGGCACTATCAATTTTGCATTGATTTGGACTTCGTTCGAACTGGAGTGCTGATTCACTCCGATTTCGAGGCTTCAACATAGTTCAGCGTACCTTTATTTTATGCCAGTCAACGAAAAGATTCAGATCAGATTTCGTTTCCAGTCGTTAGTGCGAACGATGTTGAGAAGCCTTCGGAAGAAAAGCGCAATCTGCCAACAAACAGATCAATCGTGCGTACTTGAATGTTCCCTGCGAAACGAGAAGTGCAAAACGCTTACCCCACGGCGCAAAAATCACGGAGGAACAACGCGATGTGTTAATGAGCAAAATAATGATGGTCATTAACTTTGACGAAATATCGTAAATTTTTTTGAGAGGAGATTTGTTTCTACGCCTGGAGACCAATTGAAATTACCTGATCTACGTTTTTGACTAACACTGGCTTTCATTGTTCCCGGTAATTTTCTTTTAGCCAAGATGGCTTCAGCCCATCACCTATGAAACCTTCATCAGTTATCTCACGAAACTTCGTGAGATGCAACTGTCGAAGGCCTGACGAAATTATCTTTGCTAAGAAAATTACTGGAACAATGAAAGCTTTGCGTTAGTCAATATCGTAAATTGTCTTTACGGTTTAGGTTTGCTGTCGGTAAAATTGCAAAACCCATAAATGAATAATGATTGGTACCAACCTTCTAGCGAAGAAGATGCACTTTTGTAATAAGTTAATGGAAACATTGAAAAGTATAAAAACAAAATGCAACAATTGAGCCCGGCCGAGCTTGGTAAGGTTTGTCGCTACGCCTTACCCTTGGCATGAATAGCGTAGCTAATAATCAATAACCCAACAAAAATACCATAATCAACACCTTATAATGAAGAATGAAAAATTAAGAGCAGCAGCTGTCTCCAATTCCAAAAATTGCATAATAATGCACATGGAACAGTGATACGAAAAGCAATCTTTGCTTCGATCGACCACATTCCCAGGCAGGGCGACAGTTCCGCCACAGCCAGAGGCGGGCATATCGCGTACTTCGTAATTGGATTCAATTTATGTGTTTAATGATCGATATTCCTTTTATGCAATGGAGACAATTTAGCGGCCG
Source organism: Eudiplozoon nipponicum (assembly GCA_029291075.1). NCBI lineage: Eukaryota > Metazoa > Platyhelminthes > Monogenea > Mazocraeidea > Diplozoidae > Eudiplozoon > Eudiplozoon nipponicum. Next base: position 14,603 of record JAQBSW010000876.1, on the reverse strand, counting down.
ACAATAAACTGGCTTTATTTATGTATAAACACCTGAAAATATTCAAGGGATAGAAATATTGAGATAAATAAGGAGTAAAACTAAGCGAAAATGCGTCGAAAATAACGACAATAGCCGCGAGGCGAGAATTTACACCAATTATTCTATCTACGAAATGAACCGCAACACAAACCTTCGCAAGTACGAATTGAAATTAAATCAGTCCTTAATAATTCAAATTTGTTATTTGTTTTTACTAAATGGACGCACGTTTACTAAAACTCTATATAATTGATTAAAAATAAAGGCATTTGTAATAAGCTAAAATTAAAACTGTAAACATTGATTACACAAATAACTCACTATAGTACTTTACTGGATAATTAAATCTCGAAACAGACATAACTCTAAAAAAGGGAGCACATAAATAACATTCGGTTGCATTCGTGTTTTTGTGTATTACGTGTGAATTTTAAGTAAATGTACTTAAAACTAATAAAAAATCTAAGCACAAATGCAAGCTGGAATACTTGTCTATAGTCCTATTTCTACCATTATTTTACTCGGCGTATAAATATTTTTTTGTGAGAACGGTACGATGAACCGCCGACATACTCATATGGTATATTTGTAGGCAAATCATAGGACTTGTAGTTCGTTAAATCTTGAAACCTTGCATTTCAGATTTAAACTACATTTATTTGGCCTTATTGGAAGTGGGTTCTCATTTGCCTCGCTTTTGAAGCGCCCTCTCTGCTTAGTCGACGTTGTAACTAGATTTACACGCTATACTGTTTTGGGGCTTCATTTGCTGTCCCATCTTTAGATTAACAAAATACGTAAACATACATCTAATATATTTATTTTGGCTTTCCTAGGTTCAACATTTTTACCCTAATAACCGATTATTTCGTACCTATTCTCTTATATAAATTTAAACAAAAACTTCTCGCACACAACGACTGCTATACAGCCTTACTAAAGGGTAGACATTTATAGAATGAGTATTAACTGACTTCATGGATTATATCCACCATTTTTAATTGTTGTTACAGACCTAGAAGTCGAGCAAAAACTTATTATTTACAATTATATTGCAATAATCCTCGAATTCCTGTTGTAATCGATTCATAGAGAGAGGAGGAGGACAGAAGTTGTTGAAAAATAGTATTGTCTGTTTTGGACCCGCGACCGAATACGGAGAGTCCTATATAACGAATCTGTATATAACGGATACATTTATACTCATATTCTGCATAAATTTAATTTTTTTACTGATAATGGTCCCAAATCATAGATATTAATATTATATAAGAAAATTACGTAGAAACACCTTTTTGAATAACTTTGGTTACTCTACATTTTAATTTTTATTATTTACTTATTTATATATATTTATACCCATCTTATATATAAATATCAATTTATATACGTCTATATACATATATAATATAGCTGCGATACGCACTAAAATGAACATAAAAGCTATTGTGAGAATCCCACAGGCAAGTAATTGTCACGATTTTTATATATATATATATATATATATATATATATATATATATATTATTTTGAATATGCACCGAAACTTTATCAAAATTCGTTTGTACCCTTCCTGCGTGCCAAAAGCAATAAGAAATTTTATCAGATATAGAAAACGTTTCTTAGGCTTGTCTTCTCAAATATCTACTAAGTGAACATGTCTTACTATATATAGACGCAAAACAAGATAGAAATATGAACATAGAAAAGTGTGAAAAGCGAAACCAATCAATTTCATACCGTCACAGCCGGATTCAAGCTCCAATTCTTGTGCGTGCTTCTTCCTTGCATAAAACCAACAGAATTTTTATCCATGCAAACATTTCGTCTGTTGAGCTAACCCTTTGTTTTTGCATTCGCGTGAAATTGCTTTGAATGCTACGCGTCTGGAGAACACGAAAACGTGCGATGTTTTTCGACGATGATGTGTTACAACTTTTGATAACAGGCGATGTATTTTTTTTGCCAGAAAGCAGTCTATCTCAAACATCCCCCATTTAAGGGGATGTGGTTTCGGGATAACGAAGAAGTTGGCACAACTGCGCCCAATGCGGCTGGCTACGGTGACCGGCAGGAGCAACGCGCTGTCGAAGCGGCCGTTATATCAAACGGTGACCCCTGCGACAACGAGTTGTCGATCGGCTGCAAGCCGATCATTTCGAATATCGAATGAAGAAGAACATTATGGTAAAATTTCTTTTATTTTGCTACATTTAATGAACATGCTATATATCATGGAAAGCTTTGGCACACGGAGACCAAAATAAATATAAATATATCTTTCTTGAATGAGAATATCGCATTTTCCCTAGTTTTCTTGTGAGTATGAGTGTGCGTACGATTGATGATGTGAAATGATGAGAAATTTGCCAACGTGATGTTCGAACAAGCGTGGAGAAGCTCAGAAATCAGGGAAAATGAGAACCGTACAATCGGAGCAGCGCCTGAAGTGTACAGGATTCAAGATCATGCATACATTAAATGCAATTCATCAGTTGATCATCCCCATCCCTTGTTGAACTACTGCCGGGATACGGCTCAGGTATGGGTGTCTACTACAGTTTGCGACCTCTTCATTACGCCCGCGTAACTACTTTGAGTTGCGCGACCGCCAAGTATGCGGCCACCTTGTCAGTCATTAATCAGATGGAACTTCTACTTTGACATCGTTGAGCCAAGCGCGGTCGATCTTGTGGCGCCAGTGTTGCTGGTCGGAGCGACCTGTCGTCACGTATGCATAACTGAATTTCACGATTGCACAGTGTAGACGGCAGCAATTTTTAGGCTGGAGTCATGTTGTGGCAACTAATAACGCAAATGAATGATATTTCATATCTCCACGGCATGATGGTAACTGACCAATAGGCGCAGCCCCAGCGATACAAACTTTCATAGAAACTTCTATTCATCTTAAATGCAAGCAGGTTGAAGCAAATTGGTACAGTATACTGAGTTTTTGTTGGAGGCCGCATTTGCGATTTGCCGGCTTATTGAAACATCGAAGAGATTGCGTTACGAATCGCGATTTGAACGTCGCTGCTACAACGAAAACGCCATTCGTCGCGGAAATTGACCGAAAACGTTCTTGGCCTTTAAAATTGTCTCAATTCAGAATTTTTAACGGAGTAGATCCAAGCTGTTGTTTGCGTCATCTTTGAAAAAACGTTTACCCAAATTTCACGTTAAAACGATGAGAGAAATAAGGCATCATGCCACATGTTTATACATAAACGGGTTTAACGTCTCCGCCGCGGTGCTTCAGCTTCCTACGTAGCATTCGAGTGGGTTTAAGACTATGTGTCAGTACTAAGGAGATAATCGCTCTAAATCCTCAAAAATTTAAATGATAGTTTATAAACAGTAGATGTCTATGGATACCTTAATTTTAAGTGCACATACGTTTAGCCCAAGATAATTCCACTAAAGGCATAGTATATGAATATATTATAAATGAAAATGGTATGATTTCATAGGTCTAAAAACTTGAGTTGACATTGTGTGCATTTGAGTACAAAATATTTATTTGCAAATATAAATATATGTGTATTTACATATTTGCAAGTACACTCCAGAAGAACTATGAGCACGTTGCACCAACTACACGAAAAATCAATTGTTATGGTGCGAATACAACCATAGTCATTAACAAATAGCGTTGATTTAAATAAATGGTACGATATTTGACTACATATGTCCGTATAAATTAAGCATTAGATAATGAAAAGAAACAATTCATCATTTGACTAACGCTTTCACATATGTCATTATGATATACGTGAAGTTCTCACGACTGGAGATGATACGAATAAATTTCATTTTTCGTACCATAAAGTATAGTTTATACGAAATGTATGCGCATAATAAGAACTGTGCTTATATCACGATGTATTTGTATCATTTATTGCGCAGTTAGACCAAAAAGTGGCTATTTTGATCCTTTAGTATTTATCTTTACCATTCCTGGACTGACTGGCTTGTGCTAACAGTCGTTAGACTCTGATCTCTTTGTACGCACGGCAACACGTTTATTTTGCTGTGACCTATTTGCAGTTTTTGAATATTTTAGAAAAATTATGTTTGCACACATTTTTTCGGCTTAAAATTTAAAATTGCACGATTCTTAGCATTTAAGCAAGGCATCTTATATGCTTATCTGTAGATTTCCAATAGTAGCAGTCAGTCATTCTCCGTGCAGACAACAAATTGCTATATGCTTAGAGATATGCCAATTTGATCGTTTTCTGCATATTCCTAAATCGTATTTTTTAAATTAAAATTCTGTTTGGTCCTATAACAATCCATGCGGATTGCAATGATGTAAAGGTGCTTCGGCAAGAAAGTTGAGCGGTAGACGCAAATCAGAAACGAAGTTTCCTTTAAGATGGTTGGAAAAAATTCGTAACTCGGTATTTTCTTTAAAATTATAAGTTTATCATTTTGATAAACGATAAAATTAACATGAAACTCTGAAAGACATTGGTTGACTACGAACGATATTTCAAGGCTTGCATTTTCGTAGTCAACGTGTTTCATGTGCAAATTTCTGACACTGAGTGCAGAGTATGGCCAGTACGTGATTGGATTCCAAATAAAAATGGAAACCAATATCTCTACTGGTTCGATTTCACTTTTTTACATGGCTGTAAACCGCTTTGGCTCCTGCAAACAAATGTATGCACATTATAGGTCGTGCTTTTTCATACTCAAGATTCTGAATCTCGATTCCTTGAAGAATAAACTTCTGGAATTAACGAGGCGAGAAACGCTCAACGAAAAAAATGCTTTGCAAAAAAGTAGATGTGCCATTATTTGATGGGATGGAAGTAAAAAAACATTGACAATTTACAATGCGATTTATAATTAATAGGGCGTATATTGTTTTCTAGAATGATCAGTATAAATAAAAAATAAGAATATTTTATAAACTGTGGTAAATAATAACTGAGTATACGCACTTTAGCTGTTTTAACTATGCTTCATTTTTGAAGATATAAGTAGCAAGAATAATGAACAGTTTTCATGAAATGTTCTTTATATTGGTAGTTACATACTTGCAGGAGGTCAAATAAGTTAATTTCTTTATTATCCGTGTAGATGTGTATCTTCGGTATGAAGATAAAATTTCTTAAAAAGTAATTTGAGCGATTATTTAAATATAATTTTCTATGTTTGATACTGACCGTGACATTTATGATATTTTTCCAACCTCAAAACGTTGCTGATGCTACAGTCGGTTGCTGCTGCTGTCAGGAAGTTGACTTCTCGCTTGATGGCTAACTTATCGTTCGACTGATTTCATATAAAAGATTTTATTTCTAAAATAATATCATCTTCCTTGTTACGGGAGGCTATCCGCCGGGAATAATTGGCTGAAGCATTTCGACGGCAGCCCTGCACTCCCGCGACGCGCCAACAGATTTGCTTCTCGTTCAGGTGAGTAATGGTTAGTGAAGCTGACAATTTTGTGTTATCAACTGACCGACACTGCAAACAATGAGCATATTTTTATGAGATTAATGGTCTAAAAACTTCTACTGAGGTTCAGAAAAGCCATTTACCGCAATTGGCTGTTCCCTTCAAAAAGTGCGCCAAATATAGTAATGGAGCACTCCATGACAGTGAGTCGATGGTGAAAATCAAATCTGACGGTAGCCAAACAGAACTTAATCGGTCGCGTAATTTTTGAAGTGTTTGTCAGTGGCTACTGATCCTGTCCTGGCGAGACGATTCGGTCAAATATACTGCCCAATTTGTAATGTGAGTTTTTTCTTTTAACTGTTTCTTGCCACGTCAAAAATCTGGCCCCCTTCGTTCTCTACGCCAATCTGTCGCTGTATGAGGAACGATAATTCTACTGGGCGACCGAATGAGGGATTACATCGAGCATGTGACCCGGCCAATGGTGTTGATAAAGACCTTATCTGTTTTTCTAGCAAGAAAGCGCTTTTGAAGCCGAACGAATCAGAGGGTGCTGTTCGGTGTTGGCACTTGTGCATGCTGCGCATGCTTTACAAACAACGACAGTCGAAGCCTGCAGCATCTAAAATCGTCACTTCAAGGAACGGTCTCGAGTGCGTATAAGAATTGCATGCATATCCCGCCCACGCCGTAAGCAACAAGCTAGGCGGAGTGAAAGCGCACGTTTCTCCGCCTTGGAAATAGCGAAGGCACGGGCAAGCTATTCACAGCTTTGCGAGATTCTCAATGCTCCCCTCACCAGAAAAAATATCCTGAGTTATTTGATAGAGCTAGCCAAGGTACATGTAGACATAGCGCTCGGCTAGTGTCACTGATCTTCGCTCTGCGAGTCACAGAACTGGAGTAGAGGTTGGGTGAACCTGTGACTGTATCTTGCATTTAGAGTGTGCGAGAGTTCGCTAGCGCAAAGACGGACCAACAGTTGCTAATATATTTCAAGGAGGCCTGAGCACGATCTCGACTGTTGAGATATTGATAGTACGACTATCGTCCAGATGGTTAAGATCGGAAGCGAATTTATCGCCCTGGAGAACTTCGATATCTGCATCCTGAACGTATGGAAGAAGTGTTTTTCATAATAGCACCTGTGTGACAAAAATAAATGATAAAGGGGGAAATTGGGCAGCCTTGACGAAAACCACCTGCTGGTAGTAAACTTACTGTGTTGAACTTCGATTATGAGACTATAAAGCAGCCAGATGTGTTTGTGTAGAGGAGACGCGCATTAGACTTACAGAAGTGTGGTAGGCACACCATATATCGACAGAATATTGAATAGAGCACGTGCGACTTTCGCAAGTCATATTCAACGTTGAAGTTTAGAAAAACGGCTATTGTGTGGATCGGCGATATACATGTCCTCTGTGCAGAACCCTGCACCTTAAGGTAAAATGTGTCTATACCTCGTCCTCGACCTGATCGACTTATTCTTCTGCCAGTATGATGACTGATGTGAAGCGCTTGGACAGCATAAGACTCATCATGTCCAGCCATGACAAAGGGCAAAGTGAATAATGCTTCACTGCCATATAACCATATAGGAGAGAAAAAGAAACAGACTCAGACAAATTAGTAGTGAGATATACGAGAGAGAGAGAGAGAAATAATACCTGCTGCCACTATGAGTAAGAATTTATCAGGATAACTCACAAGAAAGGAGGCAAACTCCCACCTTCTCCACAACACCATGTATGACGGAGCATTCGGAGCATAAAGATAATCAAAGCAGAAGTGAACCTAGAAATAGCTGGGAATCAGGCATCTAATCCACGAGGTTATCCGCACGATTTACGATTGCCATTTTCGAAAATAGAAATGATGGGCGACCCATTGCAAGCACGCGTCTATAGTCCCTTGCTTGCCATATAATAAGAAAAAGTTGGTCAATCTCCCGAGATTATACCCTCGCGATCTTCAAGCAAGATTGGGATGCAAATCATCGGATCTGCAGCTGCAATGTTAAAGAAAATGTTATCCCGCTTTTCCAACTCGATAGCTGTTCAAGATCAAAATTCCCACACTGTTGATATAGGCATGCTCTGGGGAATCTGGACGGCGCAAGTTCCGCGAAATTGATCTTTGAGCTGTAAAGCCAAAGTGCGGGCGACTTATTTTATCGATCATTAGAAGGTTGATAAAATAATTAATATTTTAGCTGGCATTTAATTTTCTCAAAGATTGCATTAACAAAATAATTAAACAGTTTGGAGCAATTGCACATCCTTGTCGAATCTGGACCAATCGCGAAACAGGGCGACACTTCCTGACACAGTCTGACAAAATAACGACAATGGTTGGTGATACCAGTGATGGAACTTCGAATGTGCGACGGTGCACGAATTGTACTCCTTCGAGGAAAATACCAACCTTGGTTGGCCCCATTCACTACAATCAATTTTCAAGAATCAATTCTGGAGAATAATAGTAGTTATGACCTTCGATGCAGCGCAGAGCAAACTCATAAAATGATGCTGAATCTCCACGATTTGCATTTGCGGGTTGTCGATTTGCACCGTCAGTTTAACAAAGATCCGATTGATCCCCATTTCGAAGTACGCTCTCGAGTTTGTGTTCTTATTGATTGGATGCGAATTCGTCCCTTTCTTCCGAAGGCTTCAACACCGTTCATACTAACCACTAGAAACGTGATACGAACTAATCTTCCTCGACTGGCATGTCCAGTGGTTAGTATGAACGGTGTTCGAAGCCTTCGGAAGAGGGACGAATCCGCACTCAGCCATAAAAGACGACAAACTCATATGTGTACTTAGAAATGGGGATTAATTGGATCCCTGCGCAAAATTCAAAAGATATCTGTCATAAAATGATAGTTGGCAGGAGTGTTAATATCTTGTGGATGCGGCTTGTGAGTAGTCAATGCCTGATAAGCCACTCTCAAGATGCAACGATTATCCTATAGCCGACTGATCCTCATATTCTATTTTCTATAATGCAGGCCTATTCCGTCCATCCCAGCACAATGAGAAACGACGATCCCAGTCCCAAATGAATTTCATCTATCGAGACGCGATAAATCTGCATCATTAGATACGGGATTGACTTGATTTGACCCCATTACCGACTTTTAGTCTCAGTCCATATTAACGGTGTACAAAGAACAATTTAAAACTGAGCATGTAAACCAAAAAATTCACATTTAAGCACATTACAAGTCGTCTCCACGCACCACACCGATAAAATTTGACTTTATTTTAAAGTTAACTACGCTATATAAATTCGGGTCTTCCATTTTGGTTATTCTAACTTGACTTCAGTTTTTGATGTTTTCAACTTCAGCTTGGTTTGACCTGCGTGCGAATTTTGGCGGTTGGTTGGACATCCCGACTTGCATTTTAATTATGTTTAAAAATCTACGCCTGTATTCAAACAGCTCGTAAATACTTTTCGTATCCGACTTATCTCGGGATGCTATTTTACGCCAATGAGGGACAAAAGTAACTTCGGCTAAAGAATTGCTTCAAAAAGTGAAAATGTGGGCTACATGCTCATTGTGAGCGACAGATTATATCAAGATAAAATTCATTCTTTTTTGACGAAAGTACGACTGAATAAAAAATGAGTGCCGATCTCAGATTTGAGGATGTTTTAAAAATATCTGAGAACCTAAAGATAATCCAGAGGTCCAGATCAGCAACCTAGATGTCAAAATCTGTAGCAAAGCGTTAGAAAAGAGTTCTTGGGTGGTATTCTGATATTTTAGATCGAAAAGAAAATGCTTGTCTGTAGAAGCCAAAGATTCATTATTCAGAAAAATAACTACTTTAATAAAACAGCATCTTATAAACGAATTAAACTAAAAAGGTTTTCTGTTAGGCTGAAAACGGAGATGACGAGGTTACAGACTACGATATTTTCTGATGAATAGTTATTGTTTATAATAAATAATAATAATACATGTATTTGGCATCAAAGGCTAACTGGCTCGACCATTGAAATAACAAATCAAGGGTAGGATATGTGTAGAGTGAATGAAATTGTGACTAACAAGAGTATTTAATAACAGGGGGAGGGGTTCATGAGAGAGAAAAGTTATCATGTGACATCAAGATAGTTCAATCTGGTGAAAAAAATAATAACAAAGTTCAATTGGACAAGACAAGATCAATTGGAGATAGTCCATCCTATCGGTATGTACCGATAGGATAGTTTAAAAGTCAGATGCAAAAAAAACATTACAATGATGCATAAATCAAATACATAAGAATTCGAACGATTGACAATATGCATTAATGACATATAAAACAAAAATTATACCAGCAGTATCCCATATTTGAATTTTGATCGGAGTCTGTGAAACGTTGATAATTTTGCTCCTAAATTCTGCTCCAATTGTGTATGAAGTATCAGCAAAGAATTTCCCTTCAGTGTATCTTTTTAAAATCCATGTCTTTCCGCTGCCATGATATTGCCAACAACAAGAAACTTAAGAAGATACGTAAATAAATCTGATTCAATCATTTCTAACAGAAATTAAATAATTATAACAATTTTAGATTCCTCGTGGTGGTAAACTAAAATAAAAATAAGAATATCTAAAGATAACAAATATTAAGGAAAGAAACATAAGAAGTATTTGATATGATAAAAATAAAATAAAAAATAGTTTTATAATTTATAAAAAAATAAGATTATATTTAGCTTGCGTTTGTTTTAAATTTTCCATGTTTGGCAAATACTAAGAAATAAGATAAAAGCGTTGTACATAATGTTCCAGTGCAGCGTTACACATCAATGAATCAGAAACTTGTATAAAAAGCACAATTTCTTTTGAAGTCGTTTTAATAGGACCTCAGAATGATATGTAGAGGCTGAGGCGCCATTTACTAAAGAGAGCATCTTAGGTACCAGAGTCTTTATCAGTCTTAGCGAGACCGTAGGAATTTGATAGTGTAATAATAATAATACATTTATTTGGCATCAGAGGCAACAGGCACGACCATTAAAATAACAAATCAAAGGTAGGACATGTGGAAGTGAATGAAATTGTGACTAGCAGAGTTTAAATCAAAACGCCCCGGCTTCAAGTAAATGCCGTACGACGTTACAAACTCGGTTAAGGTGCTCTGAATAGAGATTAGTTACTGATAGGGGGCCCTTAAGAGGGCCTGGTAATGCGTTCTCTTGAAGTCTTCAGAGTGTGAAGATGTCCTAGAGCCTTGGGTGGACTCTGGTTGAGTTGTCGCTCCCGTGGTTGAGCTGTAATCACGATGTGGATAGCGTCCTGCAGGTTCTGCAATTAATTGGCTCGTCTCTCCGGTATACCGCAACAAGATGAGTCACGGATGTAGTTAGTTGTTGGTGAAACTATCAAATCACCAGCGTAGGTATTGACAGCCGACAGAACGCACACGCGTGAAGCAGGTAGAATGCAAATGCCACAACTGACTTGCATGGTAAATTGCCGTGCTTAAATAGCATGCCATGCCTACTTGCACACTATTGGTTAAAACGGCAAGTTCCGCTTTTTTCTCATTGGTGCAACGTAAATAAAATTGAATTTAATTTACGCAATATGTCGGCCATTAATTTGTGTCGTTACAACACTTTCCTCTCTGAAAAAAAAGGAAAAAAAATTCCTCTCTGCGAGGCTAGATAAGAAATGCATGACAGAGTTCGAACCAAGTTAAGCAAAAATATGATGAACCATAAGTGCTGGGCTTAAATATGCTTGTTGGTTGCTTCAACAATGATATGATGCCAGGTAACCACTAGGAATTGCTACACAAATTGTTAGCTCTAGTGGTCGGTCATAGCACGTGAGGCAAAATAGAGCAGTGTAAGTTTTTGGAGCCGCAGCGTGAAGATTTCGAGGTAAATCGCCTCTGAATTTGGCAGGTTTAAGTTAAAACCTAAGCAGGTTGGATCGTTGTCAATGTGTTTGTATACGACCAAAGGAGCTACAGTGCTCGACGTTGTGGTCATGACATTTGTAGAGTGGTCTTTGTGCAATTGATAAAGTTGAGATATGCATTGAAAGTGGCCTGTACCATGATATGAAGCTGATCACCACTTAGTGTTGCTACACGAAAGCGTTAGCTCTAAGTAGCTGGTCATACCAAAATAGGCAGTGTAATGTCATGTGTGAGAAATACATTATAATTTAAAAATATATACATTAAAATCAAAGGTAACTGCATAAAAATATGTACACGAACATTGCCTCAGAGATGGCATAATACCAAAGAACTGTTCAAAAATGCTACACAATTGTTAGCTAAGAACAGCTGGTTATGCCACGTGAGACAAATACGAAAAATAACGTAAGGTTAAAAAAATTTTGATAGATAATGTTAATGTTTTAAAAAAATCAATTACGCGTTATACAAAGCAGGACATTGAGATTGTGGGCAGACGGAGCCTGAGACGTGTGTAGAAGGTTGAACGCTCTCAGGATCAGGCGGTTCGATAAACGGTTTCAACCTGTCTATGCTTACTGATGTCGGTGTAGCGCCTTGCATAATGATGAAGTATTTTGGTTGTCTGAGTAAAATCGGGTAAGGACCGCGATACTTGGGTTGTAGTGGTGCAACAGCATTATTGTTGCGAACGAGTACTCTCTTGCAGCTGTGGAGCTGTGGGTGAACGAAGACTGGACGAGGCGTGTGTCTCGGCTGCTGTTCGGATATGTTACCGAAATGAAGTCGAAGGCGGGTAGCTTCGTCTTGTGGGTCATCTTGTGCCGGTAGTAGACGTGGGAGCTGACTAGGCAGGCGTAGATCCATGCCATACAAGAGTTGTGACGCAGATGTTTTAATGGATTCACGAGTACGGGAACGCATGGCAAGCAGAACTAAAGGTAGTGCATCGACCCAGTTGCCATTAATGGACGAGGATGCTAAAGCTGCTTTGAGTTCCCTATGCATTCTCTCTACCATGCCATTAGCCTGGGGATGGTAGGCAGTCGTCTGGCGTAAGATGCATCCCATGTACCGCAAGGTGGTTTTGAAACGATCAGATGAGAAGCAAGTGCCTCTGTCCGTGATGACCTCATTGGGAACACCATAATTGGATATCCATGCAGAGATAAAACCGTTAGTTACTTCGTCTGCAGAAATGGTGCCAAGAGGTAATGCCGCAGCCACCGTGTAAATCTATCGATCATAGTTAGAAGATAGCTGAAACCTTGAACCTTTGTCAGATGAACTATGTCGATGTGGACGATGGCTAGGCGAGAAGTAGATCGAAAATGTTGCAACTTAGAACGAGTGTGTCGTGTGATCTTGTTTTTCTGACAAATTGCACACTCTGAGACCCATCGTTTAACATTCTGCCTAAGTCTGTGACCCCAGAAACGATCTGTAAGAAGTCGGACAGTCGCTTGGCTTCCTGGGTGAGAAATTGAGTGAATTGAATCGGAAACTTTTCTCTGAAGACTGGTCGGCAGAACTGGCTTGTTGGGCTGCGTACCCGTGAAGTAAACAATTGGTAAGCCTTTCCACAGACGTCATATGAACTTGGTTGGGTGACGGGCTATTGATCTTTGAATGTGAATGTCCCCGCGTTGTTCAGTTCGCAGGAGAGTTGGCGTTAGTGCAGGTTCACTGAGTGCCACGGAGTTGACAGTGAATGGTGACGGCGAAGGTGGTTGTAGAGAGACGTCTGGCCTGGACAGGGCATCTGCAATGAAGTTCTGTTTGCCCTTGACGTGAAAGACGTCAAATTGCCATTCGCTTAGACGAGAAAGCTGTCTTTCCACTCTGGCAGGGTACTTGGCGATAGATGAAGTTGCGTTTCGAAGTGCGCTAACTAGTGGTGCATGATCTGTGAAAACAACAAATCTGCTACTGCCAATGATGCTGATAAAATGGCACACTGCGTCGTGGATAGCGAGAAGTTCTCGGCCGAAAGTGTCGTACCTCGTTTATACTGGTTGGAGAGTACGCGAGTAGAAACTGATAGGCTTCCGAACTCCGTCGATCTCTTGTTCCAAAGTGGCTCCAATAGCGAATTCAGAAGCATCTGTCGTGAGTAGAAATGGCTTTTCGAAATCTGGATGCGTTAGCATTGTGGCATTTGCTAACGAGTTGATGGCAAGTCGAAGTAATTCCTCGTCTTCGGATGACCAAGCAATGATGGAATTCTTGCTAAGTCCTTTTCGGTTCCGCAGGTGCCTGCACAAAGGATAAAGTTGTTTTGAAAGGCCTGGAAGGAACTTGCGATAATAGTTTAGTACTCCCAGGATTTTCTGCAACTCGCTCACAGTCCTTGGTGACTTGATATTCTTGATTGAATTCGTCTTTGACGGCAACGGTTGAATATCTTGGGCCGTGATACGATGCCTTAAGAAGTCGACGGATGAAGTTGCAATCTGCGTCTTGTCACAGTTGATCTTGAGTCCGTGGTTGGATAAGCGTGAGAGGACATTTCGTAGATGTTTCGCATGAGATTCTAGATCTGGACTGAATACCATAATGTCATCTAGATATGACATACAATAAGCAGAGTCGTTGCGAAGTATGTCGTCTATGAATCTTTGAAATGTCTGAGTAGCACACTTAAGTCCAAGAGGCATGTAAAGATATTCAAAAAGGCCAAATGGAGTGATGACTGCAGTTTTCTCGATATCCTCTGGTGCTACCGGTATGTGATGGTACGCTTGTCTGAGGTCAATCACTGAGAAGAAATTGCTGCCGTTGAGTTTTTCAAGTAAAGTGTTGATATTTGGAATAGGATATGCATCAGATTTTGTCACTGAATTTAGCTTACGGTAGTCTCCACAGGCTCTGTACGATCCGTTTGATTTAGAGACTAAGTGCAGTGGTGACGCCCATGAACTTTTCGATGGTCTGATGATTCCCTCTTCCAAAAGCCTTGAGAATTCTTCTTGGGCAGCTTTCAGCTTAGCAGGAGCCAGTGGTCGCTTCTTGAGTGCAATAGGTTGTCCTTCTGTGACGATATGATGCATCGTGTTGGAGACTCGTAGCTCTGACTTGTTAAGATCGAAAAGAGATTTGTATTTTCGAAGAGCTGCTGATATCTCTGCTGAATGATGCACTGGGGTTGGCTGAATGACCTGTAACTCCAAACGCTCGGAGGCAAGTGTCCAAAAATTTGTTCAATTCCTGTGGAGGGGTCGATGATCT